>JAAAKL020002059.1:0-27693 GCA_010016065.2 Carybdea cf. marsupialis auct. non (Linnaeus, 1758)
ACATTATTTATTGGGGATTACAAAGACTAACGCTAGAGCTTGTCTGCTTACATACATATCTATGTGTAATAAAGATATTTGGCGCAGTGATCAACTTCAAACCAAAGACCTGGGCTAGGAAATATTCTTATAGTCTCAATACCAATGGCAAATGGTAATACAGAGCGGTAAGTATATACCAGGTTCCAGCACAACGCGTAGAATAATAAGGAAAATATATACTGCCTGTGTACAGTTTCTACTTTCTACAGTTTCTTGTTGAAATATAGCTTTTCGTTTAGTGAAGAAACGCTGGAAGGCATTGAAGAGATTTTTTAGCCGGTCCGGGGCGGTCCGGGTTTGCTGGACCGGTCCGAGACCGCCTTTCATAAGGCGGTCCGGTCTTTTAGCGGTCCGGGGTCGGACCGCGGACCGGACCGGTCCGGACCGATCCGGTCCGCATCACTAATTAGAGATAACATTTATAGTTGCCAAAATTTCTCTGAATAGTTGTTACAGGGGTAGAATTACTACAAAACAACTTTTTTGAGACTAAATTACACATTACTACCCAACATTCAAATATGAAGATATCCGAAGAACGGTATTATCATTTCAAAAAGATTCTGTTATTAGATTCTTTTAAAAGCGTTTTGCTCACAAAGTAGCGCTATTATGATGGATTTTGTGATACAGGCCCCTCTTACAGCATTGTAAAATATGAAAATTTGTCCTCTCGTTCAATTGGGGTTGCTGCAATTAAATAACCTAGGTTCGTAGGAGCCATTCCAATACACTTTGATTGAGGCGATATGACAAGCCTGAACGTTATCTTTGTCCAATTTTCTTTTCGCACTTCAGATATGTCCATGTAGTTTGCCGATTGCTCTCTATTTTAAAAACAGAATTATTGGGGATCGACCACTTCCACGTAACCTCGACAGTGTCTACCACTGCTTTATTTCATGATACAAAATAACTGGGTTCAATCCATTCTCTGCCTTAGAATGCTACTTGTCATACTGTATGGAGTGCAAAGATATGAGAACATGTGCCAAATGTGAAACAGGTTACCGTCGTCGTTTTGTACTCTATGGAAGAAGGATCATCTGCGTAAGCGATTGTGGACCAGAACATGAAGAGTATGTAGAGAGCGATGGCCAAATCGCATGCAGAAAGAAACCTGTGAAAGGTACGAAATGATATGATATTGTTCTATAGCAATCGCGTATTTAACAGGGTCTAATTAAGGGGGGATGGAGTCATGGGCCCATCATGCTCGAGTGAACTATTTTTTGTGTACTACGTAGCTATTAACGGGAAATCTCTGCCTTCAAAAGTTTGCCATTTTCAGCCTATCTGCGTTTTAAGGTGGTTAAAAATCTACTAAGGACACACCTTTCTTGGTGTTTGGGTGACTAGGAAAATGACGTCATCATCATTCCTTAGCCCCCAACCACCCCTGCACTTAAAAAGGTTCCTAGATAAGCCACTGGTTAAGAACATAAGTAAGAGGCATTTCGGTTAGAAAGTTCTGTCGTTTGTTATCTCTGCCACATAAGAAGAGAATTGTTTTTGTTGATCTTGGGACGATCATGAGAAGATGTAAATCATAGCTTCAGATGCCTGTGTTTGCGTTGTCTATGTATTCCACCATCTAACACTTGCCACAGTCTTTGTATTCCTATTCGAAGATTTTGGCACGTTCCCCGCTTATTCATGGTAAGCCTAATATTTTGATCACCTGCCACAGCAAATTCAATAGCGAGACACTTTACGTTCTCTTTGTCGTTTCTTTTGTCAGGATCCCCTTAACACGCTACTCCAAATTGGTATATAAACGTAATCTAACCTATTAAAATATTGATGCTCTTTTTTTACATTTTGTGTCATATAGAAACGCTTCCAAACAGTCCATTGCTTTATTACTATGTACTCAGGTAGACACACAAGCAGTCATGAACTACATAGTAAAGAACTCAATAAACATGAAGTGCTTACGGCGCTGGCCCGGATCGATCCCAGGATCTCCCTCCCCGAAAACGAAAACTTTACCATTGCACTAAATAATGCAATAGTAAAGTCGACAATTTGGGTAGTCGATCATGGTTATTGTCTTATTTGGTTTAGAATAAGTTTATAAATTGCCGGGAAAACTAAATAATTATTCAAATACTTTTGCAAAGATTTCCGAGCGGCTTTTTGAAAAATCTCATAGAATCAAACATTACGAAACGAGTATCATAATCTTTGATGGAATCTAAACAGATTCTTAGTTTCCACTTCTCGTCATCTCCGGTGGTGTCCACCACTGCTCTAAATTTGATGATACCAAGTAACTGGCTTCGATCCATTCTCTGCCTTAGAGTGCTACTTGTCCAACTGTATGGAGTGCAAAGATATGAGAACATGTGCCAAATGTGCAGCTGGTTACCGTCGTCGTTTTGTACTCTATGGAAGAAGAACCATCTGCGTAAGCAATTGTGGACCAACACATGAAGAGTACATAGAGAGCGATGGCCAAACCTCATGCAGGAAGAGAACTGATACAGGTACGAAATTCAAAAAATAATGTTCTGTAGCAGTGATGTTTCTTAAGTGGTGTAATTAATGGGGAGTGCACTGGGTCATGGCCCATCACTCGAGTGAACTATCTCTTGTGTAATACGTAGCTATTACAGAGAGAACTTTGCCTTCAATATCTTGCCAGTTTCATTTTATTTGCGTTTAAGGTGGTTGAAACTCTACTAAGGACATACCTTTCCTTGTAGTCCGAGTTACTACTAAAATGACGTCATCATCCATGGTCATCTCCCACTCTCCACGCCATGAAAAATGTTCTGATTACACCACTCCTTAGGAAGATACGTAACATCAATAAGATTATTACTCTAGAAACTACTGTTATTTGTAATAACCAAAGTGAAACCGATTTGCCGTAATCTTAGTTCTGTTTCTAAAGCATTCGAATCTTCCAAATGGACACAGATCAACGTACCCTGCGAAACAATTACTGATTGTGATGTTTGTTTACTTTAAACCGTATGAAGTCCAGTTTCTGTTTAATCGACCTACAGTCTTAGGCTAACTGAAACTGACTGCGACCTCATGTGAACTCCACTTCTTCCATAAAATTTGCGAGGGTCGCCCATTTCGATTCTGTCGTCGGTCGGACCCATCTGTTATGGTCGAATCCATCATATTTCGTGATATACAGCCTGATGGTCATCCCGGGACTTGTTTTCTCTCAGTCTCTTAAGTATGGCTGCTGGCAATGAGCGTTTAAGTGATTAAGTGAAGTCAGAAACCAGCATGAAACCTTTGAAGGAACAATGCAAACCGTGTAATGACACTCGTAGACTTACGCTTAGGCCAGGCCCAAGGGCCTTTTTTTCTGTCTAACATGAATATTACAGCGTCTTAAATCATCGTCACAGATATGATTTGGTGTTTGGTAACTTTAATCAAAATTTTTATGAAAAGATTTCCAGCTTAGGAGGCTGTTGGAAAAATTGATGTTATGGTAATGGATGGAACTCAGAGCACAAAATGGCAAAAAGAAAGAGGAGTCTTATTTCTGTGTAATATAATAAAGGCGTAAAGTCCTTGCCTGGTCAGCTTTTCGGAAGTTGGAAAAGCTTTGGAAGAGTGCTCACATGCCATTTGACACAAAACTGCCCTTTTTTCGAACAATATAGTATGAGTTCTTCTCTATGGATGCAAAAACATGGGTCCTAACACAAAGCATGCGAGACAAAATCAACGTCTTTAGCAACACAGAGCTATAAAAAAAGGTAAAAGACAAACTATTGTTTTTCACAGTGATATGTAGGCAGCTCTTTTTCCTGGGTCATATGCTAAGGATGGACATTCAGGAACCAGGCTACCAATGTGCCCGATTCGAGCCAACTCACGGGAAGAAGAAACCTGGCAGGCCAAGCTTGAGCTACCTGAAGTACATCGAACATATTATTGGTGACTCACTCAATATGATGCCTATTCGCAAAATAGAGAAGATGGCAGAGAACAGAAAGGCTGGGAAACAATTTGCGGTCGCCTGTGCCTCAGCAACCGAAAGATGACGATGATAATAAACTAGACCACCCAGACATGCAAAGTGACATTATTTCCCTAATCAAACCGGTGCACATCCAAGCCCTGGAAAATTATTGGGTGCCGTGGTCCCTGTGGGCCCCTAGGAAGCCAGGGCTGTAATTACGCTGTGCGATGTTCATTACCATTAACGATTCTATATCAACACTCTCGGCTCCAGCTAGGCCATTAGACCCCCCACAAAAAAAATCCACAGCAAACCACAAACAAGCATGATGTCCCACTTTTTACTAAAGTAAAGCAGACTTAACTTCATTGTTGAATTTTGAAACAGCAACGCGCGCTATTGCTGACCATAAAAGATGGGTTCGGCAATCGACGGAATCGAAATTTGCGTCGCCGATATTCACAGTCCGATGTTTTTGTTGATATGAAGATATTACTATGACTCGTCATGGATGATCTAATTGTTCAAATGATTATTTCTGAACAAGGCCTGATCGGCGACTTGCGTACCTATTAAGTAGCAACGGCCAATTTAGCCTTTTAACAGAGTTCGTCAGAGTTCAACTTTCGTCACCCTTACGACTGTTGCTCAGCGACTGACGCAGTCACTGTGAAAACGTGCTTCAATAAAGTTTGGAGGTCTCTGATGACGATCGCAGACAGAAGCAGTTATCCATCTTTGACTCGTCGTGACGCTATGCCCGAAAAAACGCTATGCGCACGCAATGCGTCAAATGACGCTACCCATACAGGGACAGCGTCACTGATGCCGCGTCCAGTGTGAATTGGCCTTAAGAACGCGACTGAATGCGTTTCTCTTGCGATTTAATGGAAATCAGGCTTAGAAGTATGCATGAGCACTATCATAGATAAAGAAACGCGACTAAAAGTGAGAGAAAGATGACAGTACCTGAGGATGTAAAAAAAAATTGATATTTTTTCATGAAGTGGCTTTAACTGGTCCCAGTCCATTTTATGTATGTGTTAGCTTGTGGCTAAGCACGGCGATGTACTCCGTCTTGGCGTAATAGAACGCCATTTTTTTATTAGATTTTGAGATTCTATTCTCGCGTATACTTCGCGCTATACAAAATATTTCAGATGCACGCACCTTTCCATTGACGGGTTGTCCACCCTAGAAGAAAAGAGAGTTCTCTATCTTTTGAAAAACTATCGAAATATCACGAGAAAGTGTAAATTAGAACTTCGGATGCCCTTATCAAAATTTGTGCGTTCGCATTGTCAATGTATTCCACCATCCAACACTTTGGCAGCATAACACAGGTAAAGCTACAGGAGTGACAAGGGGCTAGTCCCCACGAACCTTTTTTACTTGTTTGTTCTCTTCCTCTTTGACGCTTATTTTTTAATCAAATTAAATGTAATAATTATCTTTGATATCAGCCGCTCTCCTCACATTTTTGTTGTTGCCACGTCATTGCAGAGGTGCGTTCTTTAAAAAGCCCATCAACTGAAGATTTACCTTCTAGGAAAAGCCCTTGATTTTTAATGGATAAAGCAGCATATTTGATTTCTTTTTACTGAGGCTTTCAGCTCTCTGTCAATCTTAGTGACAAACTCAAGACATTTTTATACCTCTCAAGACATTTTTATACCTCTATTTTCACCTTAGATGGATGCAGGTCAGCGTGGTGCCTGAAATGCAAGCCTGGCTTTGTTCGAGTGTCACTTATCTCTACAAAGTTTTCTTGTAAGAGGCGCTGCCCTCCAAATTCTAAGCCTGTTTATCAAGCTAAGGACGATACGGAGGTCTGTGAGGAGCAATATCACTAGCGTAAGAAGTCGTAAAGAGAAAGTTGTGTTTATCTCAAAACTATATACATAAATATATAACTTTAGAAGAGGGAACGCAATACTATAGACACAACTATTGCTTACTAACTGATCAACCTCAAACTAGTATCAAATAATGGTAGCCTCATGCTGTTATTTAGTTATCACATAAGAATAATTTGCGAAATGTAAGGGGAAGGACTAGCTAAGGGTTATTTTCTTAATATGTATCCTCACATGGTGAACTACTATTTGTGGAGAGAGCATTTGTGTTCATGTGCATATGCTTTCATGATCGTCTATACAGAATATGTTTGTTTGTGAGGCTTGAGTTTAAAAACCCTAATAAACATATTTTTTGTTTTGTTCGTGTTAAGATTCTTAAAGAGACACAAAATGCTTAATATCTTGTATGGTGTAGAAGGATAGAGCGATGATATCCTTCCCAGTTTGTGCGGTCTTCCAACAGCCGATACAACTTTAGATAGTTTGAAGATGTTCTTGGTTTACGTTGGCATCATGAGAACATCATTCTATTTCACATTTCTGTATCTTTCAAGGTTTGCAGTAGTATTAGTTTCCTATGATACATAAAGTTTCAGCTATTCCATTTGTATTAAACTGAGTCTCATTCTGTTGATGTCACACACGTACGAGCCAATCTTTTTAAAGGAGGGAGGCTATTGTTACTCGAATGAAGTTAGATCTGCCAAAAAAACTTATGAACGGAAGTTATCCAGTGGACGTTCAGTCACCGACTTCCAGTCAGAGAACATCGCAAACAGCATTATGTATTATGTGCCTGTAACGGAGAAGCTTGGTTTCGATCGTTTCATCATTTGCCCGATGTCCGAAAAATTTGCGATTGCCTGAAAAATTTGTTTTGTCGACCTTGCGGGGCTGCACCAGCCTTCCCCGCTAGTAATCTTATGTATTACCGTATATTACCGATTAAGTTTTTGGGTGGGCGCTTATTCGGACCTGGGCGGTCATTAAGAAAAACAGATACCTAAACATACATCATCTTTCTATAGAATAGATTGAGACATAAGGTGCTAACCAATCAATCATTACATGTTCATCATCCTCCGCATCATTATCTAAAAACGTAAAAGAAAATTGAAAAGGCTTTGTTTCTTTTCCACCTATCTAGTATATACTGGGAGCTAATTCAAACCAGTGCGCCTGTTCAAACTGGGCACTTATTCGGACCTGGGCGCTTTTGTGAAATATTTTTCCCAAACTGGGAACTTATTTGAGCACGGGTGCTTATTGGAGTCCTGGGCGCTTAATCGGTAATTTAGGGCATAACCTTGTGTTTTAAACGATATCGTCTCGATATCGATCTTTGACGTAGTTTGCACGAATACGCGCAATAAATAAGAAAATTGCCATCGTATTGCATCGCATCACAACTATCACAAATAACATCGGACTGGTCACTGGTCACTGCTCAGTCATGGATGTAATGCACTCAGCAGAAATTTAGATCACTATACTGATGTAGGGAGCCCGAAACCTCACCAATTCGACTAAATCGATCTCAAGCACGCATTCGTCTGCAAAGATACACAGTGACTAACGTTTGCTTCCATCGGCGACACCCTTTTGATTTTCATGGATCTTAATAAGCGAACTGCTTGAAATTGTACGAGCATGACTGACGTAATAAACGTCTTGGCGGCAGCGAGCTATCAAGCTGCATTTGCAGCTTTCTTCAAATAAGTGCATGAAAAATATGGTGCGACCTACAAAAACGTGAAATCTAGAGTATTTAAAATAATGGGAACAGCTTCCAGCTAAGCAAGTCATCGGTCGATAGATTATTTTATAGATAATTGACCTTTATCTTAATTCGTTCATTGCAAGCTACCACTTAGAGCCAGGCGACATGTAGTGGACTATCTATTCTCTCTATGGCACACGAGAGTATACGGACAGGCGCTACATTTGTCTTCCGTATAGCCTCGTGTATAATCAGCTTTATGTTGAATTAGAAGAACATAAATTTTCACCCCTGTTTATCTATCTGTCTGTCTGATTGGTACGAGAAAACTCGGAAAGTTATAGAAGGATTTTCGAGGGAGAGGTGATTACCTATTGAAACTACCTTTATAACCACATAGTACCTACGTTGCCATTACATAAGGCTTCCTCAGTATCGCATCCATAAATCTATTTCCCTTGAAAGAAGTTATTTTCCATTTATAATTTTCTTATTGCCTCTTTGGAACAGAAATGCTACGCATCTCAGCATCAAACATTGTACACAGCGGTAATCGGTTCAAGAACTTGTCATGCAGTCTTGGTCCGTTCCCACTAGCCACAACCGCTACTCAACAAGATTACCATACAGAGGGTGAGGTAAGGGTAAGGCCCTGAAGGGGCCTGTCATACAAAAATATCATAAGCAATGGCAGCCACGAAGGTTCTGCCTCAGTCCCTACGGACCCAATATCTATTTTCACCCTATCGCCTCCACTGGATCTCGATGGCTCTGTCCAAAAGGGAGGCACAATTCTGTCTATATTAAACCTTTGCAAAATGCAAATTTAGAACTGTGCAGCTGATGAAATGCCTACTAAGCGATCTTCTTTGGCATGCTACTCTAATGGTACTGCAATGCAGAACATGCAGAGCTTCTACATTCAGTTTCCTCGAAAATAATTATAGAAACAAAATCCTATTTGCTTAAAGCGCTAAATATCACCATTCTTAACAGAGTAATGCTAGGATTGAACTGAACGAAATAAAGCGTGATGCTCTAAAATGGATTCTAATGAGAATCATTATTTACAAAATTTCTGAACACAGCCAAGATTTCAACCTTGCCCTGTAGCGTACAAAAACATAATAACAGCTTTCACGGCATGCATTAAAAATGTCTCCTATAGCATTCAACACAACTGTTAACACAAGGTCTAGTATTCTACATAAATATTATTGAAATGTGCACATTACAATAAGGCCTCCTAAAACGGCTACTCACTAAAGCTAGAATCAAGTAGTTAATGATAACTTGTCATGCTTAAGAGAACCCAGAGACAGCAGTTTACATATTTCAAGTGTTGCAGAACTTAGTATGAATGCTTTATTCTGTGAAAGACCATTCATTAATACTTTATTCTTTCAATTTTACTGTTAAATTTAACAGCTTACTGCTAGGATAACAACCCTGTACATTAGCCCATCTCCCAAGTGCAGGATCAACTGAACTACAGTAACAGTGATATCAATGACGTTCGGAGTCGAAGGACATTTGTGCATAGACTTAGAAAGTATTTGGGTTTGCGCGAATATGTACCGCAAAGTATACCTATACAGATAAGCTGAGGTAGTTTTGCTGAGGGTTAAAAGGCGCTAGAAGGTTCCACTTCGTCTACTTCCACAGGATCTATTTGGGTAGATAAATGTATCCCCCCCCCTTGTCACTGAAGCATAAGGCCGGCTGTATGCGCACGGGGTGTGCTCAGTGGCCCAGCTGATGTCCCTCCTACATCGTCAGCACTCTACCAACGAGACGATCTATTACTACGGCAAATGGCAACAGAAGGACTATTTAATCTGTAGTATAATCTATTTAAGTGATAGTAGTAAGGAATGGATGTGATCAACTTCAGCGGATTTGAGGATGATATTCGTAATTGAGTTACGAACTAAATCTAAGTCAAATTATCAGTATTGACTTAATAAATGATCCAAAACGTCTTCCCCATAACACTTGATTTATTACATAAAAGCTACAAAAAATTTTGATGTAAAGTTTGTAAGGGCTTTATGATGTGTTTGCATTTTAGTACAGGGTACATGAAGTGAAAGTCATACGGCTACAGATGATTGTGGTACCTATCATTTGTGCTGCAAGCCTTTAACACGAATTGTTTACGGCTGGTTTTTGAATCCGTTTAGACATAACCCGGTCTTCGTTATGTATCTCGGCCAGTGCCCGTAGGGTATTTGTGTAGAGAGTCCCAATACATCAGAAATGACACAAACTTCGATGGCAGATCAAATTCCAGTTATCCCCCTAGAATCTAGAAGCCGTCTAAGCGTAGGAATCCTAAAATAGATAAGCAGTTGAACGACAGGTCTGTAATTTGTGGATTAACAATCAAGGTTACTGACAAGGGCAGGAGAGGTAAGTCGGCACCTTCTCCACTTGCCAGGTTGCCATTGGATCAACGGAGACACTTGTCTACCCATTTGAGAAAAAGCAAAAATAGTTGTTTTGATGAGACTCCTTGTTATTTTAACCTTTCACTTGAATAACTATCTTTATGTGACGACTGTTCAGTCGAAAATATTTCAATTAAAAGAAGCTGCCCACATCGCCGTAAATTACTTCCGCCACATTTGATAACAGATACTGCCGCTAAAATTTTAAAATTTTAAAAACAGTTGTCAATATACAAATGGCTAGAGAAATATTAGCGTTTGAAGATGGCATGTGAGGCTAGATTGATCTAGCTCTAGCTGCTAATACGTACACCTACAGATAATAGAGCAGAAGGAGTGACTAAATAATTTACAGGACTTAAGACTAATGTTCGCTGTGTGCCATCGAGATTGTGTTTCAAACAAATCTCAGTGTAACCAAAACTACTATTTTAGCTACGTCTTGAGTTTCATAACTAGCTACTATCTACTATACAGTAATCTGAGTAGAATGCAATGAATGTCACAGTTCAGTAGCTGTTCTCACTGTTGCCTTCCTTTTACGGCGGTATTTTGGACAAAGTGTCTCGAATAACAGGCGAATTAAGTTGATCCATTCGGACACGAAAATGTTTGTGTATGACTGGGCAGTCCAATGACACGCAGAAGATATCATGATCCTTGTATCCAGAACACTGACCGCAGATCTGCAAGACAAAAATTTTTCACAACAGTTAAAATAAAACTTTAAAAGCAGGTTACTTGGTACAACACTATTAAAGACCGGTACTTACTTCTGTATATCCACGCAAAATAAGACAGCTACCAAAATACCTGTATTTTACCTGCTGGCGTGTTAATCATATACGATGGAATCAGTTTACATGAAATATATCGCGGAGCTGGTGTACATCAGTATCTTGTACCTGTGGACCCTTGGTAAATACTTCAGGAATTAGTCACGGCACCAAACTGATGAAGATGGAACTCAAAGAATACTAGTTTCCTTGATCATCGTAATCTAAACTGAAATTCTCTTTCTTGCATCGCAACTACAACGGGAAGCACTAACCGGAAGTGCGTCGTAGCAAGCAAACACAGTCTCGCCGACTTATGATTCTTACTGGCCGACTGTTACTGTCCACAACCTTTGGTAAAAGCACATATTTTAGCTCTTTTCACAAGAATCCCTTGTAAGTCAATATAAAGTTTGGTTATCAAATATTGATACGTTTTTGCAATGAACAACACTACAGTAACAAGGATACTTTTCTATGAAAGAGAAGATTTGAAGTTAAAAGTTTGCATAGATACTAGGGAACGGGATCCCGTTGGTGACATACTTATCATCTAAAGTATCTATGCAAAATTATCATCTCAAAGCATCCCTCGCATAAACACTTCGCAACTTCCCATGGGCTGTGAACAGCATCATAGGCTGGATGGCAGTCCTTCCGTAGGGCTGGATATCGATGTACCCCAGTGGAGTATTAGGAGCTAATGTGGCAGTTGGAAAAATATATCATGTTATAATCAGCGGTGCTCACCTAGCTCGGTTGGTAGTTCGCACACCGTGGATACTTTTCTAGGTACCAATGTGGATCAAGCCAAACAAATATGAAGGCTAGAGGTTTCAAATAATCTTTAAAGCGAGTCGAGGAGTCACAACCTGCATTATACCGTAAAAAGAAACCTCAAAGAGCGATTTGCAGACAGCGGTTTTTAAAACTTTATTGGTTAGGCCTTAAGTTAACATATGGACCCCAGGAATTCGTAAATGTTATTTTAGCAGTCCGTGACCTATTTACGCTTGTATCGTGTAAACCCCAAATCTCTCTATTCTTGGGAATGGATTGAGAAGATAGAATGAACAAAAGGATTAAAAGTGATAATTGGTTAGATTTCTAATTGAGGGCTTATAAATGCATACAACATGTCTACATGCATTTTTTGAGCTAGAGGGTCAAGAAGAAATTTTTCTTACACAAGACGAGCTCTATGAAAAGAAAAAGGTCGTGAAACACTGGTCCAATGAAACCAAAAAGGAGTCAGAATAAAACTACTGTGGATCTCGAGTTTCATCAGAAGAGAGCGGTAAAATACCAGTTTCTAAGCATTGCAGCATACTGCTTGAGGACCATTTCTTTAATTGTATGGGATTTTCTAATTTCCATAAACAATACATACATATATACATACATATTATTTATATACATACATACTAAACTATAACGATTTTACCTCCGGCCTAAAATCTATGAGAGGCCTTGCAATTATCATGGTCACCCGTTTGTGTGCAATTCGGGACATTTTATGGCGGTAATATCTGACTACTAACTTAAATTTGCAACCCATTGCCAAACGTTTAAATATGTTAAAGATTCGACAGATTTCTTGAGGAAAATCAAAGAATTACCAACAGGAGATGGAAGCACAATATTTTTGTACTAGAAGTAGTAGGCTTATACCCTAGTATTGCATGAGAAGAGGGCATTATAGACTTGAGAAAGACACTGGAAGCCAGGGAGGTTAAAAGTGTTTCAACTGATACTTTCCTATCTTCAATCGAGTTTGAGACAAATATTTTATCCTCCATGACAAGAACTTCAAACAAATTAGGGGTGCGTTCATAGGAACAAAATTCACACCCTCTATGCGATTAAATTTTTGACAGATTTCGAGGTAGAAGCGTTACAGGGGTTTTACAGTTAAGCCAACAATATGGCTTTGATGTATTGACGATGTTATTATGGCGTAGAATCATAAGGGTACTAAAACCCAACAGTTTATGTCTTATCGTAACGCCCTTCATTATACGATTAAGTTAACATACGATCATTCGACTGCGTATTTTCACTTCTTTAACGTCAAATCGATATGTAATCATGAAACAAATCATGAATCTTACTACAAATCAATCAGTTAAACCTGCAGACACACAATAATACAAGACTTGCCACCCCTTCTATTCAAGAGAGCCATTCTGTTTAGCCATGGCCTGCACATTCTGCGGAGTTGCTCAGGCCTCGGTGAATTTGAATTTGGGATGTAAGGGATGCTTGTTGGCAAGAGGCTACAAATATAACTACGTTATGGAACAATTTGCACGAGCAAGAGCAGTAGATCACAATAAACTTCTTTATTCAAAGGAATTTATTCAAAGTTCACGTAAAAGGATTTCAAGGAATGTCATATTTTTATCGTTTTATCCAGCACTAAGTGGCACTGTTAACAAGATTGCATCGGATAATTTTAATATCCTTGAATACGACCAAGAGCACATGAAGATGTTTTCTTCAAAAGCAATGGTGTCGTTTCGTAGGACAAAATCGCTTAGGGATAAGCTTTCACTTGCACGTTTTCCTGAGACAGCTGCAGTTAATCACACCAGTGGTGGTCAATGTAGAAACAGAAAAAAATGCGATGTTTGTAATTATACAAACGGAAGTTTATCTTTTTGCCTCTATAACGACACACGTAATTTCAAAATTTGCAAAGGCCAACTTCACCGCAATTCTAGAAATGTGGTGCACTTGTTGCGATGCAAACCATGTAACCTTTAATATGGAGGTACCACCACCCAGTCAATTTCGAGTAAGATGTAACAAGTACAAATAACAATGCCGTAACTTTTGCAAGCGTGGGGACAGAGAGAAAAAGATCGTACCAAGAAGTGGGCATATTGAACATAAAACTGGAAATTGTCACTTATCGCGGAAACCAAGATCAAGGAATTCTTGCACCAGAAAAAGAGAGTTTGGAGATATAGGCTAAATACTTTCAAACACGACGGCTTAAATGAACGAGGTATAACAACTATAGATGGAGGGTGCTTTTTCCAATAAAACGACTTCTTCCTACCATAAGGATTCGGGAAGAGACCTCAAGACGGCTGGCCTCTAAAAATGAGAGAGCGCTCGACTGCCTCTGTCATGCGGGATGACACTTGCGGAGTCGACCTCCCTAATTAAATTCTTGGCCAGTACCTTGATGATCTGTCACCCGCTCCACAGAAGTAGGAACCCCATGACGGCACCTCTTAATATTTTGAGGGTGGCTTGGAGTTTCCCAAACTCTCAATGGGAAGACGAGGCTAGGGTCATTAAAATTTGTGTTTATTAGGTCCACAAAACATCTTTGAAGTAGAAAAATGGCGCTTCCCTAAATTCCATTCCATCTGTGTAATTACTCGGTTCTGTATTAGGATCAACAGGGTCAGTACAAAATTTGCATTGTTCTTAACCAGTTTTAATTTAAGGCCTTTTAGATTCCTTGTAGGAATTCAGGTTTCTAGGTAGTAATTGTGGAATAGCCCTTCTAAGTTTCAAAATTCTTTTACGAATTTTATTATTGTGGGTAGTTGGTTGATTATAAGTTTAAGGTACGATGTAGGAATATTTGAAGCTATTGTACATTTAAACCTCTTTCATGTATACTTTATTATTTTGAGTTTTGATAAATTTCAAGGTACCCAACTGTACAGGAGGAGATGCCCGAGAACTTGCCTTGAGCAAGAGCCGGTTTCACTGTTTTGACATAGATTTTAACTAAGGATTTTATAGTTCGTTGTACGTTTTATTTGATGAAGGAATAAAATTCCGAAAGCTTGCTGTAAAGCTCAAGTTGTTTTTTTTACCTACGATATGTTGAAACTGCTTTTAGTGCGGTTCCTTGGTTATATATACATATATATATATATATATATAGGACCACCAGATTATGATATGCACTAGCTTTTATGACAGGATAAGGTACTTTTTTATCAAGACTTTTTTATCAAGACTTAATTATTTAGTGATTACAGTGAAACAGATGGGAAAGGGAAACAGAAATATGATAACGTTTCGTCGGTCAAAAGTTTCTTGAAGCTAAACAGACTTAACGAAAAAAGGTGCTACACTAAATGCCCTTCTCTGATGCAAATAACAACACCAATCATGTAAATACATTAGTGACATTCAAAATATTTAAATACAACGAATTACTAAAGAACGATGGGGTATCTGTACCTCTCTGAGCTGCGCAAATTTCCTCTCTACTTTACGAAGGCGATATGATAACACCGTTACAGCTGATTGTGCATCGGCCAGACAATTTTGGCACAATGACTCTCGAGTTAACTCTTTGCAGATCAAGCAGTTCATACTCGTGAAATATTGAGATATTGTACCCTAATGATAGGAGTAAACAGAATCAAGGGTTAAACTATTATGTCACGCATAAATTATAATAATATTCACAGAAAAAGGGAAACATTGACATTGATGGCGTAACAATTAAACTTGATACATGATTTTCCCAGGAAAGCAACAGGTCACTCAATTTCTCGATTTTCAATCAGTAGGCATGTACAGTGACTCGTCCAAAAATCACACCGACATAAAAATTCGAAATAATAAGTTTATGTTAGGGAAACGGTAATAATGTCACTATCGGGGTTCGAACTCCTGACACAAGAACTTGAGGTAGTTAATCTGTCCAAAGGTTCAAAGCATCTATGATAGAGCTTTACACAGATTAACGGAGCGGATGACAGTTAGTTCTTGGTCAAGCCACGCCAAATGGTGCACACAGACGTTCTGATAACACAGGGTTTGAAATGATAAGTTTGAAATGCAAAATTATCCCGTTGGCACAAAATGTCCTATTCCTCTAGTATCTTTTTCAAGATTAGGAGCTAATCTGGCGGCAGGAGACATATCATGATCACCTACAATTTTAGACTATAAAATCTGCAAGTTTCCCTAATCCCCGTTCCAAAATATTATTAAATTTGAAAACAAGCATTTTGTACACTTGTATATCAGACCTCTGTGCTGTTCGTAATACCAGGAACGGACACCATTTTCATGTGGCAAGTGTCTTGTGTGATTCATCCCATTTCCACCGAAATTTAGTAAAACTTTAACTTCTCTTTGTCCAAGATTGTGGCTGTACATAGCACACGGCGTGACGGACACCTTATTCGAATCCTGGTGGTGACATACTTTCTATTGCTCCAGAAGGCCTATGTTTTTTTAAACCAATCAAAACACATGTGTATGAGATTTTGAAAAAAGAGAGTCAATGCATATGTCTCATAAGCACAAAAAATATATCAATATAATAGTAGTTATATCATCGGCTAAAATGTACGTACATTTTGCATACACTGTCTGGTAACCATGTAATCACAAAGAGAGCGTTTGAAACATGAACAAAATACACCATATAAAACACCTTGGAGTAGGCACGTGGTAAAGTAATTGGGAGTTTGAGGGGGAAGAACGGAGGGAATCTTTGACTTGGCCATTGTCTTGTATATAATTAAGAGTTAATTGTAAGATGGCTGTGAACATGGAATAAAAATATCAAATTGGGCATTGGTTTGTTTTAATAAGCGATATCTGACAGCTTCTGTACATTAGAAACCTTTTTTCTACATTTAAGTAGATTATTATGGGGTAATTACTCCCATCGCCTACCCCAGGAGTCTGCCACTGAGACCATCATGTCTAAACTCAAAAGAACAGGTTCGTTTTCAAAAACTCTGGTATGCTTTTACGTGAGTATCTTACCTTTTTCGAGTCCAGTTCCACAGGCTTAGGTCCTATGCCTCTCGATATACGAGGAAGGTCTGTGTACCTACGAAGTTAAATATTGACCAATCAGTGCCACATGTTGAATGATAAATGTCAAATTGAAAAGCACTTGTCAACCAACTATCTGTCAGTTGGTTTCAATGCCAACCCGATAAAACAAAACAACTGACGGAAGGTTTGGGACGCAAGTACGTACGGGCAAGAGCCTGGAAAATTTGCAAGCACACTCAGCTTAGCATTGGCTGTCAGACATCAACGAACAAACTGTAAAGCGAGGTTGTACCACATTATTTATCTGTATGTTATGATTATTTAAACATCGCTCGTTAATATATAATAATAATGATTGACTAACTTTTGTTATACAAGACACTATTGTGGAATAATACTATTACGAAAATGTACGGCAGTACAACGTATAAAAATGGAGTGATACAGACTCACGCACATACAGATGACAACATATATTGTAATTTGTAGTAAAGACATAACGGCGAGGTATGCACGATTATGAAGTTTATTTAACATGTTAATAACTGATATCCCTAGTAAGTAAAACGTCCTGTGGCTGGTCGAGAACAGAAGTAACAGTTTTACCAACTTCTGCCCAGTCCGTCTGTCTCATTTTTTTTTGTAATGCAAGTATTTATCATCCTTTTATAACAATTGTCCTCTTTACACGTCTCACTTCACTCCTAACATCTACCATAGTCGTTACAAAAATAAACTGGTTTTTCTTTACCAGGGCTATTGATTTTGACACTTGTCCTGTAAACGATTTAAGACTTTTAACTAGTCTCATCTTAGAATGGCAACAGTAAATGCAGAAACGTTGTGCATTAAAAAGAAAACAAACAGTTGCTCAATCCCATAACTATCATTACTAACAGTGGCGTAGGGTATCACTTTGGACCAGGCGTGCTACAAAAATGGCTTTGCCTTGATTCCCTTATCAGGCTAGGTACATCGATAGAAGTACTGTTTTTTCCTTTGAAATCTCCACTGCAAATCTATCCGTTTATCTTTCCCGATAAACTTAGAAATAACATCATCATAAAAGGAGGCCCCACCCTTAAGCAATGGAAGATTTCCCCCTCTGGGTCGAGTCATTCGATTTCTATTTTCAGCCAATGCGTGCTCTTTTTCGATAGCACGCCTTGGGACCTTTTTTGACAGCAGATATTTGTGCCTAAGTCGTACTGCCTCCCTATGATTCTATTGTCTTCAATGACGTCGAGCGTCGTAGCACGCATTGCCTCGCCAGAAGCTGTACAAAACACTTCAGCACAGAAGAGCAACTTGGCGTGCTATTTCTATACAGACTTGTGACAGAACAATGAGATGAGAATATTGAGCGGCCTTTGGTTTTAAGAGAATTTACCAAATTTATGAAATGAGGAGAAAAGTAACTTGATCAATATATTACTACACTTAGATTTGATATAATGAACAGACTAGCAAACAATTAATGAACATACATATATATTCGATTCTATATTTATGAGCTTGCGGACCACGCCTAGCACAGCTGGAGATTACGCCTCTGATTAGTAGTCTTTAACTTTTTAGAGGGCGAGCTTCCGTTTTAAAAAACTGGCGCGAGTCTTTTTTCAGTTAACAGAATTGCAGCCGGATATCATTTTAATGAATTTTGTAGAACTAATGGATTGCTTTCGGAACACCTGAAAAATATTATGATTGTGATAAATGATAATAGTAATAAAGAAACTTTAAATGTCAAAATTTTGATTTTCGGGGTGAATTCTTGTTTCCGGGTAGTGTACTCAATTGCACTTCCTAAAACTTGTCTAACGCGTACCTAAAACTTTTAGGCCAAGGAAAGTTGAACACATTTGAATAAACAAACCACATTTATTGTGTACAGCATCAACATTATACATACCACTTTGCAACATCGACTCCCATTAATGAAAAAACACGTTGCAAGGGTGGGATGATTTGCTTCGTGATGTAGTATGAGCCATTTAGTCTAAGGCTTGCATCACGGAATAATTCCTCTGGCCTAAAAAAAAGAGCAGAAAGAATCCTAAAGAGATAAGAAAAACTCAGCAATGTTTATGCGATATCTTTCCAAACTCCCCTTTTTACAGCAGTGTGTATTTTCAAGTAAATCGAACCAGTGAAAGTGACGTTTGCTGATTTTCTTCAAGAGAGAACGTCACCGTAAACATAAGGTCTATATAAAAAATATAGTTTTTGACTTTATCAAAAAAAACAAAAAAAGTCTTTATGTCTATGAAAATTGGAGACACCAAAAGCAGTATCATTGAAGAAGAAACGTTATGGAAATACAGTCTCCCTTTTGGTGGTCCCTAATTATGTTTTATTTCACAAATTTTAACACACAGAGCGATCAGAATTGTAAAAGTAAAAAATAAAAAGTAAAAAGTAAAAAGTACAAAGTAAAAGTGGGGAACATAAAGCCTACGACTGTTAACGTTAGAAGACGTTACCCACATATATAAGTTTGGATTGCAAATTTTCATTATACTGTTATTTCTGATGTGTAAAGATTGCAAATAAAATGTAAAACTGATCAATTTAAGCAACATGGTAAACAGAGAAAAGAAAGTAGGAGAGTCGATTTATCTAACTGCCATCAGTGTACTCAATGAAGCAAGCGCAGATTCAAGGCACAAGAGGTAAATCTTGCTTTGTACTACATTCTCGTTCCAGTGTTGAAACAAGAAACCGTCAGCATAACAGAAAAGGATGTATCATACTTCCAATTATACCCCCAAACCGACAAAGACCGTATCTAATTGATTGTAAGTTACTCGCGTGAACAAAATGCATAAGGGAACTAACTTTCGTGTATGTATGGAACTAATCCACACACTCACTCAATTATTTAACTAAGACCACGTGTAAAAGTTACTGCCTCCATAATATCAACTATTACATATCAGGTGTTTAGTCTCGTTCTCTTTCACGCTCAGCTCAACACATTACTGAAACATTAAACACTTAAAGCACACTGATCTCAAAAACACGGGATCGAGCATCTTCCGTCTGAAAGTGAGGTCAGTCGTTGGACGCCATTTCAGCCCCCGTCTCACAAAGCTTATAAACGATGTTACGCAACATGGTGGACTTTCCCGCGCTATTTTAACTAATGAGTGTCAGTACTAGTGAATACACTTTTTCGTAGTTGGAAACAATGGGAAGCTCAGTCCAGTCTTTTTTAGAGATCAGTGTGAAAACAGTGTAAAAACTTCTTAGAATGTTTGGGTGAGCACCTTGCGAACTGAACAACATCCAGTTATTGTTAAGAGAGAAATTTAAAACCATTACTGTCACAGTCCTTAACGTTAGAAATCAATGTGTCTACAAGGGTGATTTTATAACTCCAGTGCTGTATTGTTTAACAAGATATCACTACAGTTGATTCTTTGTTGGTTAAACAGGTACCAGGTACCTCGGTGTTATACATAGAGGTAACTCTATGCTGTTATGGGACAGATATCTAATCGGATATACGTGCTATTGAAATTTACAATCTCTACATTTTTTCTCGTTCCTTCGCTCTTACGAAGGTCAACTTGTTAAGGCACTGTTTAGGGTATCGCATACTAACTTGCATGCTGTACTCACATTGGTACAGCGAAAGTCTTATCTAAGGCTGAAGCTTTGATGAGTTTTTCAAGTACTATAAAAGAACGAATTCGAGTCATATGGCCCGGCTGAGTAGGAAAGTGTACTATAACCTTGTTGCTTTTGTGGTTGCGGGTTTTTTTTCAGGTTTTTTTTCTCAGTTGATCTACGACGTTGCCGCTGATATCTTAAATGTGGGATAACATATATAGGATAGTCATTTTACCACAGGTTTATGAGCCAGCTACTCTAGGTAGTCGGTCAAGCTGCAACTACGATGCCGACAGTAGTCATCGACCAATGGGAAACCATGCAGATGGCATCACTATTTCCGCCAGAATACTAAGCGAATATCATATTATAATGTAGGTCCAATTTCAACAATGTTGCATTCACAAGACACGAGATTATAAGAGAAGTTAATAAAATAATCGATAAACTACTGGAATGCGCACAAGCAAAGTGTCTGGCTCTGTACAACTACGACTCATACAAACATAGGATATCTTCTCCACGCATTAATGTTGCTGGTCCCTAGGAAAATGTTGCTACTAAGATTCTGAAACATAGCCATGATGAATGACAAGCAGCATTTTATAGACATTCCAAACAAATTAAATCATAATCTTTTGGTTTTGTTGATAAAATCATCACTGGAGTTTCACTGGGTTATCTTGTTGGCCCACTTCTTTTTCTTCTCTGTACCAAAGGTTTTTTGGATTGTGTGTATGTTATCTTATAACGTATGCGCCAACGTAAAGGAATATTAAGGCATTTTCGTACTGTATGACCCTTTTTTCTACCAAAAACGAGCCGCGGATACACGGAGCATTGTTGGCATCATTGGGATAATGCAGTTAAGATTTATCCCAAAGTCTTTAACTGGTTCTAGAATTGATCTCCTCGTGCAGCATTCTCCAGTCTCTACTGTCCTATATATTCCCTTTCCTATCTTTCAAATGTTACTTCTTAGGTTGTCGTCTGTGATAAATGCCCTTTGAACTTGCTAATTTGATAGTGTGTAGATTTTGGTTATATTATTGTAGTAAACGCGGCATCGTCTGACGACCACAAAAATAACTTCAAATCTTTCGGTTTGCACCACAAGTCTCGGCTGGTATATTATTTGAAACAGTCTGCACCTATGCTTCCAAATATGGGTCTTTAACACTGTCACAAAGTGCTATAAAAAATGGTTTATGTTACTTAGTATCAGCAAGACCTCTACCTTAATAGATCTCACCATATACCGCACCTTTCCATCAGTTTGTCCGGTCATGTGTTGAAGAGGTCATAATTGAAGCTTCCGTATGTTTCAATTACTTGGGAATGGGGAGAAAATTTAACAACTGTGGTTAAATCAGCATGTGTACTTGGATTTCCTAACCACAAATGAATATATATTTTTACCAGAACGATTAGGTTGTAGTATTCCCTTACCAATTCCTTCTATTTATAATCTTAAAAGAATTTTACTGCTGATTTTCGCTTGATATCGTCTTCTCCTAGCATGATAAGCTTGATGTGACTATTTATTAACCTTCCTTGATGCCGCCTTTGCGCCGCGCACTGCCGTCAAAAACGGCTGGGGCACTGCTGACTTACATGCAACTTTAACGAAGCATAGAGTACTTTCAGACCGCATGCCCTTCCTGACGTCACCAATAGTCCTTCAGGGAATCGAAACTTGAAGGCAGAGAAATTATCCACCAAAATTAACCTTTCTTAACTCGCGACGTAACCCCATAACTGACAATGGTACTACTTACCTCGTGTGGAGGGATGCAGTTTTTAAGCAATACACTTAAAAGGGGCTAAGGCGCTGCCCATGTACATGGGGCTTGTGATTTGTTTTGGTTTTGAGTGTCCTTGCTCATTGTAGGTATATTACAATAACAAACATTTTACTAATAAAGTAATCAGATAAATTAAGTAATAAGATTTTAACCCCTTTTGTTCACAGTAAGTTTGTAGTGACGCAATATCGAACAACAGACATCCCATATTTCTCTCTCTCGTTGGTAAGGGATCGTAGCTTAGTAGAAAAGCGTCGTCGTTGCGCAACTACGAAGACCGTGGGTTTGATTCCCCTTGGCCCCACGATATTTCAACTTCGAGAATTTACACTGATGTCTACCTTAAGAGCTGTCATGCAGGACATAGTTTGGTGACCTCTGCACTAGCCAATCATCAAAACTATGTTCCTATTCGATTGTAAAACTCGAAAAGTACGTACTGCCTAACCAATTGTATCAGCGGCAAGCCTGGAGTTCCATATACAATGACGTAGGGTACCCGCTCTCCGACCCTTGGTTCAGATCTCTTGTCAATTACAAGGCGTCTCCTGTAAGACATAAAAGCACTATTAACACATGATTCGGACATGTCTTGCATAAATAAAAGCAGTAAAAATAATTGTAGAAAGAGTTTTTAACTAACGTGAATTTTACTTCAGATATTCCATTCAACAAGCAGTTGCTATACACGCTCATAAGCACAGAAGATACTTGATTTTGGCTTCAAAAGCAAAGGTATGAAGGATGCCTGGACTATCATTGTAGGCGTCCTTGTGTGATTTAACATCACGCTCAGGAATCAACAATTGCCGTCGCTGAGAGCAGTTTTGTGAATCAACTACGATACTACAATTGTGCAATAGAAGGTCAGTTACGTATTTCTGACGTGAGCATCACTGTCTATAAGAGGCGAATAGTATCTACAACTTCACACTGTAAGTTTTATAACATCGCCCATTCAAATAGACTGTGATTGAAATAAACATGCAGCAAAGAATACGTGAACTGTGATAGCTCAAACGAGCAACAGACAGTGAAAGTTACATCCTACCTGTAATTATGGGCGAACGAATTAGAGCTTACAGTTACCAAATTAAATTGTCGGCGTCGCGAGGAAATGGTCGTAGATTCGAACCCTTGTTGTGTTATGTAACTGGTATTACTTACAACTTTACGCATTAGTGTCCAGATACAGTGGAAACACAATTGCGCTCTCGCCAAAGGAATTTCATTCTTATACTATAAGACCCGATAACCGAACAAACTATGGAAAGTTGATCCAGCAGACAACCATTAAAAGAAATTTCGTGCGAGTTACAGTAGAATCTATGCCAACGTAGGAGCAGTATCTTGGGCCCCTACAACAACTTGATTCAGAAAATTTGGAGTTTATACACGAATGCTACGCGCTACTCTCCATATATCTTGAAGGGAACAACCAACAAACTATACGGAAACATCCCAGTAATCAGTAAATATTTTGTTAGAAAAGACCGCTACTCGCTGGTCACTGCTGGCGTAAGTAAGAAAAACTAACGACAAATGTACTACTCTAGAGAGCCACCCCCGGTCAAAGAAGACATACGACGAGCAGCGTAGCGATCATACCGGCTGTTTGTTTGAGAAACTACTGGTCGACTGCACGAGAGAGGGATGAAAGAAGAGTGCTCTTGAAAGTCAAGCAACTTCAATATGATGGTAATGCTACTGCTGTTGCTGGAGCTGATGCTGAATCTGATGATGACGACAACCAAGACGAGAACAAAGATGACGACGACTACGACGATGATGGTGATGTTAATGGTGATGATAATGATGATGTTAATGGTGATGATGATTATGTTAATAATGATGACTATGATGATGATATTAATGATGATGATGATGATGATGTTAATGGTGATGATTATGATGTTACTGATGATGATGATGATGATGTTAATAATGATGATGATGATGTTAATGGTGATGATGATGATGTTAATGATGATGATGATGATGTTAATGGTGATGATGATGATGTTAATAATGTTGTTGATGATGATAATGATGATGATGACGATGACTATGATGTTGGTGATAATGACACACACTCTGAACTTCTGACGTCTACCCGTTGATTGGCATTATCATACAAACGTAAGTGTCGAGGAATTTACCTTGTTAGCTCTAGTGCCGGTACACAAGCTCCTGGTTTGTAGCTTTTCATGCCCCTGTACTCTTTAGCAAAAGTGAAGTCTTGTATTGAAGCTCTGGCTTCCATGATTTTAACAAACTGCCGTTCTACAAATTTTTTAACAAGGCTGACATCCTTTGTTTCAAACATCGTTCGCAATGATTTCTCTAGGATCTAAAAGTAATTTTGAGACGGGAATGAAAGCAAAATAATGGACTTGCAATAAATGGAATAAATTAATACCTAGCTTCATCTGGGGGGTCAAGATGGTTAACATCAACAACGATAGAGGAAATGGGAGGAGACATTATTGGACTGAGTGAGGCAACTTGGACTACAGATGGCACGATCAGTGAAGGCAATGTGACCCCAGTTCGTTACTGGTAGAGAACAACACAAGATAGGAAACAAGTTAACAATAACCAAGTATGTTACTCAAACTATGTTGGGACTCAGGCCAGTATTTGATAGAATCGTCATCGTGAAAGGTACCATATAAAATAAAAGTGGTTTAAGCTTACACAACAATCAGCAGTCACTCCGATAGGAAATTGGAAGAATTCTATCAAAGCCTTGACAACACATGGGAATATGCAAATACCCGTGAAGTAAACCCCTTGGTTAGTGATTTGAAAGGAAAAGTTTGTGAAGCACCAGACTCTCCATTAATTGCAAGATATAGGCTTGGAGCATGGCGTGAGAGGGGTAGGAGCCTCGCTGAATGTTGCAGAGGAAAGGACCTTAATACACAATATTCAAAGGCCACAAAAGATAGTCTAGTGTGGCCCGTTCATCATTTTACAATTTTCTACGTAAAAGCCTTGTTGGTGGCTCCTTCGATTTCAATTTCTTATTTCTGACAATGGATCACTGACTGTGCAACTTACAATCAAAGGAACCAGCTAAGCTCATGTCGGGTTCAAGAAATTGCAAACGACCTAGCGTTTTTGCCTTTCACAAGCTGAAGCGCTCACGTTTGAAGCTATCAGCGTGTTATTGTACAATAAATTTAAATTATGTTATCAGACATAAGAACGTGCGATTAAATACAAGAAACAAACCACGATGAATAAAAAAAGGGTAATCAAATAACGTCACATATTAACAAACCTTGGCTACTGCTGGACATGTGTCTCTCCTGACTGTTTCGATGCCCTTCGCATCGTAAACTGGCTCCTTCTGCTCTAATGTTTCATACATGTAACCAACGTATCGCTTCTTTGTTTGGAGTACACATGGATAGTAAACCTGGAAGAAAAGGATTTGATACAAATCATTCGCCAGTCATGGACACAAGTAAGCATGTGCATGGAAACACCAAAAACGTTAGACTTCGGAATTTACTGTTGTAACAAGACTAGGCCCAGTTTGGGTATCTGATTTAAGAAAAAATCAAGTAACGTGGTAAAAGATAAGCAAACTAAACAAACGAAGCTCGACGTACATACATGTTCTTGAAACCTCACTGAACGTAGCCCAAATTTGGATTTTCAGGGTTTGGTGATGTAGGGAGAGGTCCGCAACGATGCAAATATTTACAAATTTCTTAATATTTTAAAAGTCATGTGGGAAATTTGGTCAGATTTTGATTCCTAAAATTATCTCTCCAACATACATTTACCTGTGTTATTAGAAACCTGAAAACTGCGCACACAAAATAATAAAAATATGAACTTATTTTAAACTAGAAATTTGAAATATAATGATTCAGGAGAACTTTGCAAGTCCCTTATTAGAAACCTGAAAACCGCGCACCCAAAAATTATAAAAATATGAACTTATTTTAAACTAGAAAATTGAAATATGATGGTTAAGGAGAACCTTGCATGTCCCTTAACTCGATAGAGTGATAATTGCTAAAGTGTTCTAATAAGCTGCGGTTAGTAATTGCAGGAACGAGAAGGCAGGTTCTCCTTGTGGAACATACAACTAGGACAAGGGAGCCTGAATATTTAGCACATACGACGGAGAACTAAAGGAAGGTCTAGTACAAGCACGATCATTCATTTAAATTTTTCCCATTCTGAGCTATTTTGAGATTCCCAGGGCTACCGGGGGAGGGGGCTACTAGACCAATTAATACTAGCTATATTAATGCTAGAAACTCTGTACATATTAAATATTTTTTGTTTGGTTATGAAACTTAAACTTGACAGATATGTTAATTCTTCATCTGTATGCTTAAAAAAGTTAAGTTTTGGAGTTGAAGGTAATGACGTCACAAAACATCCGGGCCTTAACAAGCACGCTCACACCGCTTGAACTTATTGTCGGAATAACAAAATGTGAAAAAGCGTAATCATTATTACTTAAAAGCTAAACATAAAATTGAGAGCAGGTAACAATTTTACATGCAGTTAACATAATCTGTGCCAAAAAACGTTTACTGTAATTGTTTTTATTCGTAAATATTTTGTGTTGTTTGTGGTTGATTTTTCGTAGGGAGTAATTACGACGTGATCATAAGAAACATTAAAAACATGTATTTTGAAAATTAATTAATAAATTTAAGAAATAGTCAAAAGTTTCAAAAACATTGGACAAGTATATATAGTAGATACTTATCAGGTCGTTAGTCGTAGTCTTTCTCTGAGCTACGTTTCGAGAGGCTAATGGACTCTAAAACTTTTCGCATGAATTTATGCTGTAAGATTGCAGACCTCCATGGCGCCATGATTTTTCTGGACAGTTGTGTTTTCTTCGATATTGCTGGGAACTATATCTGTTGGAGATAGTAAGGTATGTTGTTGATATGATTGCGGTGGTGTAGGGAATGAATGGATTCTTTGATCTTTGAATGAATGGTTTCCTTTAGTGTGTTGATCTCTCTGTCCAGTATCTACTTATTTCCCGGGCAAAGGTGTGATCATTTTCAAACAGTGTTCCGCAATCTCGTGGCAGTTTATTTCATCCTTTTCGACTGCTTTCTTGCGTTCTTCTTGCCGCTGACCTAATGAACATTTGGATTTACTTACGTATGTTTGCAAGACAGTCTTTGGATATCAATTTATAAACGATGCTGTTGGTTTCTTCTAAAGGGACAGGGTTCTTTGGCTTTGATGGGGTCTTGCGTAAGGTGTGCACGGTCGAAAAGGAACATGGGATATTGCGTTGCTGAAGGATTACTTTGATAGTTTTACTTGTTCCCTTAATGTAAGAAAGATGTATATGCTTGTAGCAAAACAATGTGAAATCTTATTGTCACATTAAATCTCGTCGAGTACGATTACATAAATTTTCGTAATACAATGTGGCGTAAGTTTAACCTCAAACATTTTACCTTTTCAAACTTCAGTTTCACTGGTTTTGGATTCGCTCTTGTGACAGCATCAACAATTTCTTTTCCTACTGCAAAAGCACGTTCCTTTGATGCTCCCTTCAGAAGTATAAACATGCTATGGAAAGAAGAAAAAGTTAAGTACAAAACTTCCCCTTCGAAGAGCTGAATATAGTTCAATAAGTGAATAGATTAACGGTGGTACAAAATTTCCACAAGGCAATAAATAACGCACTCATTTGTAGCTAAAAGCTTTTTCGT
>JAAAKL020002060.1:0-27690 GCA_010016065.2 Carybdea cf. marsupialis auct. non (Linnaeus, 1758)
TTTAATTTGTAATTAGTTTATATTGGGAGTACAACAAAAGATTATAAATGATTTTGGTTTTAAACTTTTGTATGTGCTCAACGATGTCATTGTGACTTCTATGAGATTCTGAACTTGTGCTTTCAATGTACTCGAATCGAGTACGTTTTCTTCGGGGTCGCCATGACCTTGTTTGCTAAGCAATACACCGTGACCACGTGGCTCGCGGGTTCTAATGTTTGCTCTTGCATGTTTCTATTTGTGTATTGTATTGTTATTTCTGTTGATTCATCGATTATGCTTGAAATGCGCTTTTGACAAATTGATGGTTTGGATGGCAACTCTTTTCTGGTCAACGTCCGTGACATAGAGAGACTGATCTGCAAAATGCGTATTACCTAATGCTAATGTTCAAGGGTTGGAAGCTGGTGTGGCGACTAGAGAAATCGCATGTTCTCATACGGGATGCTATTGCTCAATTGGGAGAACAACACATCGCTCCTACTGCCTTACTAATCTGGATGCCGCATTTATCAAAGCAGAGAGACCAGTGTTTTGTCGACAGAAAAAATTTTGTTACAACTTACATAGCTGAAAATGTGTCTCATTTTTCTTTGAGAAGACGTTTTCTAATCGTCGCATTTTCTATAAATTCCATGCGAAATTATTCTACTGTCACACTAGACGATTGCTTTAAGATTGGGGCATCTCCATCTATGCGGAGAATCGGATAAGATGTCACAAGAAGAGGGTTGAGAAAAAGGGTTGGACTAGTAAGACGTACTGCCAAGATCATCGGCTCGCCCATTATCATTTTATCGTCAATATAATTTTTTTCTTACATGGTTTTTTTCCGCCTCTACTGAAAGTCACTTCACGGAGATACTTCCCACACTTCGTCAGAGTATTAGAGCAAGTCCCCAGTGGCCCCCGCTTTATCTTCGGAAGGCCATTCTATGCATTCGATGATGAGAAATACTGTCGCGACAGGCACTGGATTCCAATGTGGAAGGAGCATATTCCAGAAAGTGGCGCCACATAACAGACCGTACACTGAACTTGCCGAACTTTGCTGCCTGTAGTAGAATATCGTGGACAACTGTAAACAGGCTGGTCAGTAAATCACGGAAAAATACTGCAAAGCCTACACAGATGGAGGAGCAGCACCGTCCGCTGAGCCCTCAGATGTTGCCATAGTCCCCAGAATATGAAACATCTGGTTCTTTGGAGCTCTCAACCGTAGTTGGTGAATAATCAGCAGTGTCGGAGTGTCGAAATGCCGTGAGTAGTGATTCGCGGATGTTAAAGTGGAGGCGTTACCACCGAACGAGACTGTACTATCACACACTTACTCGATCCCAGGTCATACATAATTTCGTAAACATGTTGCAACGTGCAAACTTTCAATAAATAACAGCCATGTGCTTAGACAGTTTAAATCGAAAGCAACGCTCAAAATATACAGTTTTAAGAGTTACTGTATCACGCAGGTTTCTCATTTTGTTCCGTTTTCTTGTTCAACGAAAGACTAACATTTCAAATAGTTTCACACACAGTCAGCAATCCACGGTCTCCACCCTCAATCTTTAATTAGCGCAAAACAAGAAAAACGATTACTGCTACTGTTAAGCTTGACAGATGTCTTCTAAGTCACTTTCTATTTACGCCGGAATATGAATGTTTTGCACAGGGGGTCTTTGTTGTCCTTGTGTAACCATGATTTATGAGATGGACTCTATAACGACATCTGCACATTAACAAGTCCCCAGTCGATGCGCTCTTCTAACTGTTCTCATGATAAGGTGATCTAGTTTATTAACTACACCTTAAGCTGTGGTGAAGTATTGTGTACTTTTCTTCGAAATGGAAACTGTCATATTTTAATCAGTTGTCCTTGATATGTCTCCTGTACCCCTTTAGATTTTAAATGCGCAACTTAATTCTACCCAGTTTATCTTTTCGACCGGTAGACCGAAAATGTCCCTTTAACCCCATTGCTATGTTTGTATCTTTCCACGTCGGCTTTACCTCTTCAAGCCGCTGCTCTCCTTTGGAATTCACTTCCTTCTCCTTTCACTTCTCTACATTACTTAACCTCAAACGCTGTGCCACTTTCTTGTCACAGAAGATGTTAGTTTTTTCGCATTGCCTACTTGTTGAAAATGTCCAACATTTTGTCTTTTTTCTTGAGTTATGTCGAGTCCATAGGAGTCCTTCACCCCGACACACATGACATATTGCTACCCCCGTAATGTCTAGAAGGTTCGAGTCTAGTAGAGGATGCGAGTGGCGGCTTTCCTTACCAATAACGTAGTGGTGAACGTCACAAGTGCATACAAACTGTCTTCTTTTTGATGGGCGAGCTTTCTTGCAGCGATGCTTTTTCGTTGTATGCTTCTACTGTTAATGTAGCAGAACTGCGAAAAGTCTTAGTCTTGTTACCTCCTCTCAAATTCTAAAGTTTCATACACACCTGCATTTTTTGAATTCACCCCGTAACGATGTACACTAATTACCTTGGAGAGGCTTTAACATCGAGAATTCTCCAATGCATTTGTACGTGGATGTCGCTGCATATCTGTGTCCGTTTGTCGTACTATTTTCTGCGATTAAATACAATAGAGATATTGCACATGATGGAATATCAGACCATCGTGAAGGCAGGTATATTTTTGTTAACACCTCCATCAAAGACGCTTTTCTCTCCCTCCCTCCCGCCGCTCCCTCCGTCCCTCCCTCTGTTGGCCTGCTGGGTTCTAATTACCATGTTCTCTCATTGGCATTTAATTAGTGATCAAATGAAACTTTTTTTCCCGTAGGTACGACATAGATGGTGCGAGTTGGTCATTAAACACAAGTGAGTATCATATTTTGTGCTTCTATAATTCATTTTCAGGTTTGGGATTGGGGATTTATTTTTATTGCATACTTTGTTTCCTTGATTGTTTCTTCAGTCCAACAGTCGTAAGTAGCATACAAAGCCCAGTTCAACAAACTTCAGTCCAGTTTTCAGAATGCAAATTTATCGACTTGAGATCCTACTAAAAATGTAAGCAACTTACATAAGTCGGCTATCTGCCCTAGTGAAACATGAAAAATGGCAAAATGAAACTGTCAAGCAGTTGATAAATGTACGCAAAGTTTCTTATGGGTGAATGCGATTTGATAGATGCATTAGATCGGACAACCAGTTTGATTCTTTAAAGAGAATAAAAGGAAGTTTTGTATTCATTTGGTGAACTAAATATTTCGCATCCTCTTTTAGGTTCATAATTATGTGAGATAAATATAGCTTAAATACAATAACAGATATCCCACAATGCATGGAAGGCTTCGACAGATAGGTTGTCGTGCCATACGCTCTTGCGTGCGAATGCTTGCATCTGACCGTAGGGAGACAGAATACAGGGCTCACACTATCGTAAGGACCATTGTGCACGAAATATGTAGCTGAGTGATGTTTTTGATTAAGCCTGTGATAATATGACTTCTGGCCCATTGATGTTGTTAGCTTGGATCCACTGAAATTATGAAGGCTGACTCATGGGGGCCGATAACGTATTTATTTTCGTCTGTTGTCAAATTCTGTGTGGAATATGTTGGCATTTTGTTCGAAGTTTGAAGCCAAGAAAAGATATTGTCATGGTTTTGGTGGCGTACGCGTCGTCTTTCCCGTAATTGCCACCAAGCTACCTTAAGGGAGGAACAAGGAGACATCTATTGTCTCGTTTCTGTCTTCTTGTTTGTGTCTAGGTATTTAAAGGCGTATCCCGAAGTGGAAAGGTTTCTTCGAGAAGACCAGGTAATATAGTTAAATTTATGTCAAAGTAGTTTATTACCGCAAGTGAGGAAATGCTTGAATTGTAATGTCGCTGTCACAAGCAGTGCAGGGTAGAGCAACTCACTGTCAGTAAACTAAGTATTTCCTTGACTTTTATCTATTGGAGGAACTGTGATCTCTTTCACAGTTACTCAGCCACACTTCACACATTACAACATTTCTAATATATATAAAATTTACAAGACAATGAACGGACGCTTAATTACAATAAATCAATTTGATTGGCTAAGAATAATTAGGTAGTGGTTAAGAGTCGTGTGTTAGTATTTGATTGGAAGTTAGTATTAGGACAAAGGTTAGTAATCACAGGAAGAGAAAATCAGACATACAAAAAAATCACGTGGACTACAAACTCTATCATAACAGAAGGACATGGATGACTAAGTTAAGCAAATTGTGCGTTTGTACGTATCCTAGTGCACGAATGTGCGTTACGTCGTATCTGTCGATGGGACCATGGGCAAGTGTCTCCTATAACCAAATGTCTGCTAGATAGGGTGTACTCTGCAGACAGGTATGACTGTCATATTTAAATTAAGGTATTCTTTAGTTTTAACATCAACATATCAGGATTTTAAAATGTTTCCATATTGATGTGTTGTTACTCAACGGGAATAAAGATGCTTCAGCTTGGGGAAAGGCCCTATAGTATTTCGAGAAGTAAGTCATTACTCCACAAGCTGTGTTCTTGGTAGTCTAGTAGAGGTATGCTCACCAAAGTATGCGCGTCAGTAAAAAGTGAGGATGGTTCTTGTTTCCTTATAAAGTGCATTTCTATTATTTGTTTAATGTAAACAAACTGCACCAGATGTTGTTTGCTATCACTCCTTTAAAAGCAAAATTGGCATGTGATAATGTACCATGTTTAACTTGGAAAAGTAACTCTCAATGTTTGGCTAATTATTCAGTTACTATTATCCCAGAAGATTTGGCATTGTGGCCAGAGTTTAAACAGTTAAAACAGTAAGGTTGAAAAATGATGGATCCTAATTAACTAAAGTAACCCCCGAGAACAAAAATTTCGATAAGACATTTCGCATTTCATTTCTGTTTTGCAGGGTATGGGCATTTATTTATTTGGGGAGCTAATGATATCAGAGAATCCAACTTTGCAAAAGTTGGCCCGGAAGGTATTTTCAGAGATAGAGGACGACATGGACAAATGCACGCAGCAGACAGTGTATGAGATGTTAAACGGTATCTGAAATGATTACAATGATGCAGCGCCAGGTCCAATTGGTTGACGACACACTGCAAGGCTATTGTCAGAACTCTATATAACTGCAGCTGCATCATGGTCACCTGATAAGAAACCTCCATGTAAGTGGTGCCCTAACTGCTACCATCATTTAACCAGTTACATGTAAATGGAGAAAGAGTCAACCTTGAAGTTACGACTGCTGATACGGTGTGAATGGTCGCGGACTGATGCGAATTCCTATATGAGATCTTTCTTTGTTGAAATATTGAAGATATTCAGATGATGAAGCTTTTGGCAACTGTATCCGTCGTTGGAATTACAGGGGCTGCAAAGGAAAAGATCAGACCGGGAGACAAAGAGCCCAGTATCTTTGACGGTCTTGTTTTCCGAGTTTCGATGTTCTATTTCAGTGAAAGAATGCGTGCATTAAATCTATTTGCAATGGGTCCCACCAGTGTTTTCAGGATGTTACGGCACTGATTTTTTCTGGCTAAAATATTTTGCGAAAAGATCTGGCCCTTCCTGTGGCCTATCGGTTGTCCACGATACCTGATAGACTTTAGGTCCTCGGTAACCATATAGCTTCTTCCCTTGTTCATATTCATCATTCCCTTTTGTACTGGCTGTTGAGAGGACCACAGCTATGGATAAAGTGTTCATGCATATATGATGGGCATATTCTTCCATGGTCTTTGGCCAAGTAGTTTGGCTCCCACAAGGACGTACTTTCGCCAGCTAGACGCAGTTGAGAGATGACTTTAATCGTTATGACACCATGTTGGCGCTTTCTGCATAATGCCTCCCTCCACCCACACATACCGCGAGCAGACAAGGAGCTATATATACATATACCACTGGGTGTGGCGTTAAAAATATTGCAGGGCAATTTCCTAGAAAGAACTTTCATTAAAAGAGAAAAGGTGTTTGAACTGTATTGTAATGTTAAGTAACAAAAACGACGAGACGACTACGTAGTTATCTACACAAATATCATATGTACATGCATATACACTATGATAAAATAATATGAGAGTTGAAATAGAAGGACATTTGCTTCTTAGAATTTTGTCACCTTAAAGTATGATTTTACGAGGGGGATGTCTAAAGAGATGAAGAGTATTTTTAAGTCGAGTTATCTATAGGTATTAACTCAGATGACACAGATGGTTTGCTAGTTCGCCTTATATTACGTCAAGACCACTTTATGAATACATTACGTCTTTTTTTAGTTATTAGCACATTACAAAACATGAAAAATGGTAAACATGTCAATACAATTTGCGACCAAATGTTATTTTGCACCGCTCATTGTCTCTAGGCATGAAGTAGTATGTCTTCCGTATCCCTGAACCTCCCTCGCCCTTGTGAACATCTCATGCCAGAATATACTAACCTATAGATTTTTTATAAAAGAGTTAAAGAAGCACTGTAATCAAGTATACTAAAACACGAGGTTCAAATCGTGCAAGAATTGGGAAACATTTTGTCATGTCATCGTTGAAATATTAAATTTACCTTATACAGTACGAAACTTCTCTTTTTAGAAAAATTTCTGTTCAAGATCAGAACAACATAAAAACGCAAGAATGGAAAGCAATGGCTTCTCTTCATTCGATTCGGCGCATATGAAACACGTGCTTTTAACAAACATTTAAGAACCTTCCGGGCGTCAATTGCACATAGGCATGGGTAAAAATCCAGGCTAAAGACTGAAATATGTGTTTGTTATACTCTCAAAATCGTGCATACCAAAGAGCTTTTGCTATCAATTGCTGTTTGAAAAATGTCAAGCGAACTTTAGATGAAACATGGCCTATCTCTCTCGTTCATTTTCATGAGGCTATTAGCCAAGTTTTCCTTAAGGCTTTGGATAGACGTCCGCGTCGTCTTACTTGTCTTAGTGTATTTCGTTAAAGCACCTCCATTTAAATGCTAAAAATGTATAGAACACGGAAATTATTATAGCGAGTTCAACGCAAAAACTATCGAGGTAAGAATTTCCTCAGACACCAATGGCATACATGACTGTTCGTCGCTTGTTTTTTCCACCTGGAGATGACAGTCTCATCACGTTTTATTCGCTGTGCTCTTTTGTTTTGTCAGGTGTTAAACAGACGGAAATGTTGACATCGTAGGTTAAGATAACGCTCCCCAAGACTGAATCAGTGACCATTTTATCATGACTGTTGACGCATCAGGGAAACACTATCTTCGTTTCAATCAGAACAATGGCCACCTATTCTTGTAGTATTTTGCTTGTTTTAATGTTTTTGTTATGAAAGCAACAAATCTGGGATCCAGATCTTGTGACCGCAAACACAAAATAGGATTCTATATTCCAAGATTTATGCAAAATTGTCACTCTCCTGTAGTTTCAAGTGGGTACATTTTTTGAAAGAAGGTAAACTGTCATTAAATAATAAACTTTTATTTCTAAAGTTCAGTGGATATCATCTGTGTATTCCGATAAGTCAAGGAGCAACTCTACCGCCATATATTTATAGATAATTGAATGCATAAAAGTATAAATATGAATACTTCACAAATAGAAAAAATTCCTTTGATGTTCATATTGTAGATTTGTTTCTATCAATTTACACACTTTCACATTTTTGTCATTTCATTTTTATTTCCATTTCTTTTGTATCACAACTAGTTCACTTACCCCTGTTTCATTTCAATTTTTATTTGTTTCCTGTACGGCATCAAGAAAAGCGCGTCTCCGTTTCATCTTGCCGCGCCGGAATCTGGATTCATCAGAACAGCGAACCCGGTATCGGTGGAAGGTATTCGGTCACAACAATTATGTGCGTGACCGAAAACGTGCTCCTACTAAAAATTTCATTTTCAAGAACGCGTTGTAACCCTCTCCAATCCAATAAAGCTCTCTAAGAAATTTCTCTCCTTGTTTCCAGATGACTGCCGGATCAGTGTCTGGCGAATACGCTCCTCATATGTGATTCTTAATTCGATGCTATTTATCTTATGACAACTTTACGTCATTTTAGTCCCAATTTACTCTAATTACGCTTTATGTTATTTCATTAAAATTTCCAAAATCCCAGAATCAGTCTTATAATAGGCTAACAGATTTTGCGGAGTGGTAATCTTCACGGCGAATGGAACAAGGCCAATGACCAATTTGTCAGTGTAAGAGACAAGTTTTCATTCTTCTTATCATTATTATTGTCTTCGTATTAACTGAATTTAAATTCAGTTATGTAGATAAAAAGTCTTAAATACACTGATTCGTCGCACCTTCTATTGCAAGATTAAGTGTTTTCATCCTTGAGCAAAGTTAGACTGCAGAAGACTGGCTCTAGCTATGTGTAGTTTGATTTGATGACGGCCCTCAGATAGAGTTTTGTTTCAAATTCATCGTAGATTTTTGTATTGGAATTATCTGCTCGAATATCTTATTTCCATTATCTATGATCCTCTTGGTCCTGCTTGACTGATTGGCAATCTTCGGTGTAAATATCATAAGGTTTTGCACAACATGATTTTTGCTCCAAGGAAGGCCTCACAACGAGTAGATCATTTTCAACACACAGCATCGTCTTATCTTGCTCCAAGGATGCTCTTGTCTTCATTGGAGCCTAATGGCATCGTACTTTAAACAGAATGGGGTATGTGGTAGACACCGGTGGGTGGAAAGTATGCACCCACTGTTGCTTGAGTATTTATCAGTTCTTGTCAGTAAATATACGGTGTGTATTCATTTTTGATACGAACTTGGTACTAGTTTTAAACACATTTGTGGTGATAATTTTGAGGACACGGCCAAGACGAATCTATCTACAGCATCCAAAAAATTCATCAAAAAGACTTGCGGGAAATTAAGACCGTAAAGTATGAACGGTTAGGCTAACTTGCCTTGCTCTATGACTGTAACCTTTTCTATATGTACTTTCTAAAAATCGGTTCAGTGCTAGCGCTAAGGAGCATATATTGATTACGACAACATTGATAGAAACAAGAGGGAGTTAAGGCCTACACGAGCCTCTTATTGAAAATTTTGTCGAAAAAACTATATCACGTTCTATTGTGGTGGATACAATAATAAACGATACGATTGATACACTTACCGGTTCGATTCTTTATTATCATTTTTATACTGATATCTCCATGAACTATTGCTTGTAGCCCTACTTTCATCATATTGGGCCTTCCATCTTTTCACCTTTAATTCACAAAGCATTCTGTTTCAACCGAAGAGAAATCTTGCTCACAACTACTGTCTACCATTTTGCATAATAAAAGAAGGTTCCTGACCCTGGTTGCTGATTGGTCAAACCATACGACAAGACTGAAGGTTTGTCGTATGTATCAAACATGTTCTATTCATCAGTCTTGTCGTATAGGACAGATTTTGGGCTAGTTTGGTCGTACAGGACAAGAGTTCGGAGTCTCATACGACCAAGGTATACGACAAGTCGCATCGTGTAACAAGGCCTTAAGGCACAACTGTAGTTTGACTGGAGGATATCAAAAGTGTGTTGCTGAATTCAGATTTATGACAATCGCTTATCTTTTAAAACCTTTCCCAAAAACAAGATTCTTCTTCTTTGCCTTTAGTTACACACGCTCAGATCAGTGTCCGTCCTCTTAATGATATCTCTGTTTGACATCGATGTTTATCAGATAAAACTGCAAGTGGTACCCTGTGCTGTACTCTGTTCTATTGACCCTATTTTATGAACACCAGAGATACAAGACTGCTACTCTGCCCTATATAACAGGAAAAACAATAAACAAAAACAACTTTCATAGCAGGGGATGTTAAAGCATTATGTACTTTAAGAAGCCAGTTTGATACTAAATGCCCGCACTTATTAGTCCATTATGTCGTTTCTATCAGGACAAATTGTAAAACATTTTTTTTACCCCACCAGTTTTTGCAGGGCCTCCTGTATTCCCTACCCTTGATCTTACCACAATTACGTCACTGGTTTCGATTGACGAAACACGCGTCACTGTCGAGCTGGAAGAGACATTAAAGATAAAAGAGGGCTTTGAAGGCAGGTGCTGACGAGTTTTCAATCGTTTGGCAAATGACAGAAGTGTTGTTCTGCTTTATTGTGATGGTGAAAATGGCCGAACTGCGGCAGGTGAAGTGAGATTTCAATCATTTGAGATGATTGCCCACGTGGTTCACCAAATAGACTCGAGCGCAACAAGGTGGCGCTAGCCTGGAAGCAATGTAGTAATTAACAATTGCTCTTTCCAAGGATAGCGAATATTACGTGACGTAAAAATGGCGGCGTGATCAACAAATATGTAATCCTGTTTTGTACTTAATTAATTTTGATATCAATTTGAACAGAGCTTTGGATGTAAAGTTGACCAACATCTTCTCCATTGAATTCTACTGCCAGCTTATTTGCGATTATGTTTCAATGGTTTTGAGAGCTTAAGTTTTGATTGGTTGAAAGGTTCAACCAAGGTTGATTTCTGTGTACTTTAGAAGTTTCTATTAGTCTGTAGATGTATGCTCTTCGTCAGGATAAATGAGACCAGGCTGGGCCTTCACTAAACTGGACAGTAAGTTACAGTATATGTTTGTGATTTGTGATAAAATTTCAAGGAAAAGCGTGAAGAATTAAGACAACATCCATTTTTAGAAGTCTTGAACTCGATAAATATAATATAGAATCTTTCTGCTGTCGATTTGCAGCATGGTGTTGATCTGGGGATACAATGTAAAAATTCTAAATTTTCTGGACAATACATTTCTTGGACCCCTTAAATATAAGGAAAGTACCGACTGCAGCTGCATTCGTGGTCCAATCCTTAAGAAGATTCCAAGAAGCATTTGACTGTCTTGCCTAAAAAGTGGCAGAGCGCCAAGGAACACGCACTTTCATTGCCTGTATTCATTTGACCCTTTCCCTAGGGCAATTTTATAGCTCAATTATGTTGCTCTCTAAAATCACTCTTTTACAAATGAGAAGAGGGGAGGAAACCAAAACTTAATTTTTGTAAAAGCTGCAGCTCGGTGTGAGAAAGTTGGTCAACTTTTCAAACTTGGATATAGCAGAACGGAGACGAGGCTTGGGCGATGTCTTGATTTTCTATAGTTAAATTTTAAACTGTCGCTTCTCCGCTGGATCTTGTCCACCTGATTGCACCGATTAAAGGAAACTCATAGCTGGAAACTTGATTCCAAAATCACGACAAGAGTACAAAGTGAATCAAAAGAGAATAAGAGTAAATATTATAGAGGAAATTTACATTAGTATTTGGGGGGAACTAAGTTTACCTGGACTGCGTTGTTTTGAGATTCTCAAGACTCTGGGCAGAGGGCGACCAGAAAGCGAATATAGCGCGACGAAAACTGTTAGACGCTGATGAAGTAGATCATAGTTCTGAAACATAGACCTGTAGTACATAACTCACGACAGCAGGGATACAAAACCTGCACATTACTTCTAACTCACGATCTCCTAAAAGCCACACGTCTTGAGAAATTACACTATCCTTTATAAGATAACGTGGGCGACCAGCGGTTTCATATAACTCGGCCCAAACCCTAAACTGATGACACGTGACAAGAGAGCCCACGGCAAACTATCTGCTGATAATTCTGTGAATTTTAGTGGTTCAGATATAAAGCTTGGCAATTAGATAATACAAAGAAGGTTGTTTTTGGAGGTGATGACGTCATATGACAGCCGGAAGTCGACAAGCACTAAAATAACAATCGAAACATAATGTTTGGTTGGCGTTTATTAGAGAAAGGAAGATAATAAATTTAGGTTCAATAGATCATAAGCAAGGAGCTATTTTTAAATGTAATGACTTTGATTTTGCTAAAATACGGGTCTATTTTAAGTGTTTATACTTAGACATTTGGTTTGTTTGACGGCGACTCTTTTTAAGACATTATAATGACATAACCATCAGCAAATATTTGAAAAATAATTTTTAACATGCTTTTGAATAAATTAAAGGAGAATTCAAAAAGCTTCAATCGGATTGCGGCAGGTCGTTTGCGAGATATCAGGAAGCATATGGAGCTCGGAACTGTTGGATGATATTTCCCTATTTATCGTTTGCATTATTTTGCATATCATCAAAGCATGGAAGTAAGTTTACAGGTAGGACCGGAATGAGGCGGGTTGCCTCACTCGATGTTGTTTTGACCATAAAGAGGCCAGAATAATGATGTCTGGAAATACTACATGCCGTGGGCTAAGTCATAGCAACTGATGCGTCCTTTAAGTTTCCAAACATTCCATGTTTTGTGTGATGGTATCATGTAATAGCCTGATTTCGAGAGGCGTTGGATGAGAGCACGATATAGTGCAACATGGTCCGGGATGGATATTCTGGCCTGTTCGTGGTTAAAACGAACCGTAGGCGGCAGTAAACTCGTGCTCATACTCCTTGGATACGGTGAGTTTGAATGGTCTGTATTGGTCACGGCCAATCACACTGCTTATTGTACACAATGTCACATGCTATCATCCTGTCAAAAACAGTTTTCCGCATTCGATAAAAATTTGAAAGATGTTATCAGGAATCACTGACTTTTAACAAGAAAATTAATCTCTTTGGTAGGAAATCCTTTGTACCGTTTCTGGCTTCATTATTTTCCTCTTTCCACTCCTTATGGGGTACGTCATTGCCTAAGAGGAATGACGTCACAATGACTCAAATCATTAACAAATAATGCCATTATATGGAAACGAGATCATATTCCTTATAAACTTTCGATTTCCTCTTTTTTTAAAGGTTTGGCCATAATCAACTGTATCGAGATCACGTCTCCAAAAACCCAATTGCGGTACAGTCTCCGGGATGCGTGTATGAATTTTCTCTACATCTGTAAGTTATATACCTAAATTACCTATGTTCGTCCAGATACAAATGACGTTTATTGATTGATTCCTTCCATCTTGTTACCCTGCACCTTCATTGCAAGTATGACATCCTTTCATCTCAGCCATAGTGCATTTCGACTCCTCAAACGCATTCCCTCAAAACTTGCTCACAGTACCCTGAGAGTGATATCAACAAACCCAGAATGTCTTGTTTCTAATCGTTTACTGACCTTTTTTATCTCTAGATGAAAAGGTTTTACTCGACACGACAGTAGGGAACTAACTGTGATATTTGATCATTTGATCATGATAATGTAAGACGCCCAACGATTCTGGTGTTTTGTAGCCCAATTTTCAGCCAATGATGACAAATTCACTGGAACTTATCAGAACACCATTATCATTTATTTTATTCGTCACTTTTGTAACCTCTTATTGGAGTGTGCCTCCTTATGGATGATACCTAAGGAGGTGTAAACATGGTAGTGGGGAGGAACATTGATCTTCTCTGAGTTCAGTGGGTGGGGGTAAAGAGACATGAAAGTCACGTAAGCGAAACATAAAGTTCAGATGATCTTGCTATAATCTGCTGAAACTTTCTGTATACCAAACGCGTCTATTCTCTGTCCTACGCCTGTCCTTTGCTTCTTCAAACCTCATTTCAATCACAAAATATACATCACATGAGCGTCGTGATTTGATCTCCTAATATTAAAAAGTGATTCTTGATATTTCTGTTTTGATAATTTTTACTATAAAAAGTCTTTATAGATTTATTGCAATCGTTTTTTATACAAACCTGGTTTGCATGAAAGAACAAAATGGATACAAAAACTTTTTATTGAGTTTAATTTGACTTTCGTTTTCAGACTATTTTCGTCTTTGAGTCGAGTGATTCACGTAAAGGGACTTTTACCACAGAATGCCCTGTGTTTCTACTAAAAATTAAAAATAGATTAAAGATCCACCCCTACCCTTGTTTGATTCTGCCTACTTATCCAGCTTAGATGGTCCAAAAATCGAAAATTTCGACGCCGAAAACTAGATTTAGTTACTTATATCCCTGTATCAGAGGATTGTGTGCACGTCTTTCATAATTTATTCCTATAAGAATGACACGAACTCATTCGCCAAAAGACTCCAGCTAATTTCACCTGCTTCCTTCGCTCTCTCGATTGTACACTAAGTGCATGACAGAGAACAAATATAGAACTGCGATTGCTGCAGAATGAGTGGCCTGTCGACAGAAAGCGAACAACAGCGATTTCCTTTCTACATTTCTGTAGTTCATTTAGTCTTACCGTTTATTTGTCATCGCGGTTAATAACCCGTAAAATCGCAGATTACTTCCCTAGAGAACAAAACATGGATATAGAAAACCGAGATTGTAAATTTACTCTATCGAATTTAAAGTGCGATACGATGTCATGATGGAATCCAACTAGCTGACTAAAGGTAAGTTTTTCTGTTAAACATTACAACTTACTAAATAATTTTATCATGTTTTTGATATCATCAGACGTTGAATTTGGATTTGCACTTGGGAAATGTAGGTTTTAAGAAACAGACTAGATTATATTTGAGTTAGATAGAACGGCAGTCGCTGTATAAGTTAAGTTTCGTTGATTTGCATAGAGGTGTGAGAATATAGACAGCCGAGTAAAGAAATCTGGTGAAATACTTCGGGATTGTTAAATCGCGAGATACAAAAACCTAAAGATGAGTTGCTACAGATATTCCCGATATTCAACCTTGCCTTGTTTGATTATTTACCCTCAAGCATCGATGCGTTTATTTTGCTAGTTGCCTCCCAATGATGGATATTAAAATGTTGTGTTGTGTTCAGTATCATTCAATGTTGATGGTCGAGAAAGTAAATACAGCTTGAAAACCCGTGAAATGGGATGATTGAGTAATGAGACCATCACACAACATGTTACGATGAATTGGTCTTGTCTATCAGTAATTGCAGGCTCGTTGATGTTGGCTAAACAGCTTGACATTTTCCGTTGCCTTTGTCGCCTCGCCGATCGTTTTGTAAAACGACAAAAAGCTCGAGCATTTCACACTTCTCATGCTCCATCTAAGCTGTTGTGTCCTCACTCTCTTTCTAATTGCAGGCATTAATGAGTTGGCTCTTTCATACCAACAGGTGAAAACTGTCTATTCTTCGTAGTGAGTGACTTGCATCAAGTAGCATTTGGCACTTTGTGGAGTATGGTCACAAACGACTTGGCTGTCTGCTGATATTGTACTTCGCAGTTGTATCACAAACAGCTGAGTGCCAGGAGGAAACATTTTCAAGCATAGACCGTATTATCTTAAAGAATGATAGCACGTCAGTGATTCTGTGCGATCAGTACTTTTTGGGTGAGTAGCTTCTGTACATTTCGCTGTGGTTGACTTGAAACTGATCATTGATTTTATCTTAACTTACGTGAATGGTAGGTCGATGTTGGTATTATTTCATCAACTGTAGTTTCTAAAAGAAGATGGAGTGATCTTTCTTTCAGTCTGGCGGTATTGAAACCCTGCTGGTCGGATTGAATTGACTGTTCTTCGAGATACAAAAGTTGCAGTTGTCTTCAAGCCGCCATAACAAGATAATAGACTGCCGAAAATCATAAAAAGTGAAGGTGGCAGCTTGTTGAAGGGAAATGGTCTAGCGTGTGTTAGTCACTGTTTTCATAACCTAACCTGCCGTAACACATAACGATCGCTGAAAAACATGTGTTAATTTGCCTTTAAAACCCGAGTTTCCATGCCACGTAAAAATATTATTTTAATAAGACATGGGATTTTATGTTGTTTGCGATCCAGCCAAAGATGAGCGACATGGCCTGTTCATTTTTACGATTTAACTACCAGTTTCCACCAGAATCAGCGACGTCGTATCATTATTAAAATACCTGTGATAAAACTTGAGCTTTGGTTATAATCTGGTAAATCAAACAATGACAGACAAGAATCAATAAAGTGACCAAAATGTTCGGATTCGTATTGATATCCTGTTCAATCTTTTGGTCGTACAAATCACTAAACTATTTATTGCACGAGAAGCAAAAGGTTGACACTTTCAGAAAATATACGCGCAAAGCTACGCCCCATCCATAAAATAGGATTGAGTTTTTTAAATTTGAGGCGGGAGATGGCTGATTTGAGGAATGATTGTAGTTGCTGGCGACTATGGGTGGCTCGTTGTTATGAAGTTGATTGCTGATGTTTTTCCTAAACATATTTTGAGGGACTGTACGCAAATTTTCAGTGCTATGATATATTTAAAAGCCAGGACAACTATACGTAGTTTATCAAAATATATCGGTTTGATAGATAAAGAGCGACCATCTGTGGCTTAAAAACTCTTAAAACCCGTGAATAAATCCATACATGTCCCTAGCAATTATTCTCCAGACAAAAGATCGACATTTTGAGAGTAATTTTAGGGTCGATGTAGGACCTTGAACGCCCGGTATGTTGCTACTGGCAACTGAATGGTGTCAATATTGGACACAGGGGGCGTATACGCCAGTAAAGATCGTGCGAACTGGCAGTGTAATATTACGAAGTAGATCCTCGTTACAAAATCGCGTGCGGTTTAATTTGCAGAAAGTTGCTATCACGTGCATATGCCAAAAACTGTTTTCTTGATATCTGTCTGTGCCACGAAAATCATATCTTAAGGGGTCGCAGAATAAATATCCATCGAGTTTTCCATTACGAGAAAACAATTTAACATGTAGGGTCTGCTGCCATAAGTTTTCAGTCTTTGTTTTTACTAGTTGTTGATATAAAATTATACAAATGAAATTGTGCGGTTGTTTTTTTAAGGGGAGAAAGCCATCATTACAATAAACAATGCATTTGCAGGAGAAAACAAAAATTGTATTCACAAAGATGATTATGTTTTTGTCGCCCTTTTGTAAATAGCAATGAACATCCGTTGATTAGAAGTGTCGATATGTAAGTCCTTCATAAACTTTCAAAATGAGAGGGTGACTCGCTGATTTTCCTCTCAGTCATTTAAGTATTTTGTTGCGAGACGTAAGGGAAATTAGGTTAAACAAACTTGACAGACCTCCTTGTTCTTTCATACTTCGAAGCCAACATTTTACTTTCCAAAAGTACAAGCCATCTTAGTTCTGCATGATCAACAACATAGATGCCCCTAATAATCAAATAACAAAGCTTTAGGATTAGGTTGTGATCCGATTACATAATTGATCCCTTTGTTAACTAGATATCGCAGCCCTTGTCGTCAATCCTCATGCAAAGTTCAAATATCGTTTCTTGTATAAACCACTGTGTACTGGCTAGACAACACATTGGCTGCAATTTTTGAAGATTTTGGCCTGTGACAAGTAGAAGGCGTCAGTCAAGGCTCTTTAAGTAAGCCATGGCATTTCTCTTGCTATTTTTCATCTATCTTTTTAGAGGTCGAGTTTTAAAGTAGACAGAGGTCGTCCATCTGATTCAGTCAGGCGGCAACAGTTTGACTTGCTTATCTTTCCAGTTGTTTAGTTGATCCTTTCACACTATTTGTAACGTTTCTTCCTTATTGAACTTTGGAGGCATCATTGTCAGGAATAAAAGCTAATATATGTACAAAAGAGAGCCTGTTTATATCCCCAACCGCAACCTAGCTTTCTGTCCCAACTGACGCCACGAACATCCTGACTATAGCCTTACTATCAAACTGAAAGACCAATATCAACCCACTGTATCCTTGCCTGTATTTTTAGAAGGGTTGCAAAACCGGTTAACAGCATGTAACTTTCGGTCAATATGAGATTTAGGAACAGTGTGTAGTGTGCATCATTTTTTGTAAGTGTGAAAGAGAGGTGTGCAACTGGCCCCCTTTTGGCATTTTTCAACCGATAGTGGGCTGTGGTAGCAGGTTATGTTTGTATGTTTGTTTGTATATCGTGTGTGTTTATGTGTGTGTGTGTGTGTGTGCGTGTGTGCGTGTTTTTGTGTATTTTCAGTTCCCCCTCCTCCTCGTGAAAGGTCTGGCTAGAACCTCTATTTATCTCCACAACCTTGAACTATTCTCCAGCTTCTTCAGTGATCTATGCTCCTCTTCGTCTTCCCCCCTTCTGATTGCCCATCGTAATTTCCTGTACATCTGTCTTTGAAGTTGTGCCTTGCATACCAGATGATAAAATACGATTGTTTCTTTTTGGGTAGTATAAGTTACCCAAATTCTAGTGTAAATTGATATGTTATTCTATCTTAAGTATCTAAGCTCCCTTCTTGGGCTTTGCGTTTGAGGTGGAAATACCTCGACTGAACAGTGATGTGGACAAAATACTGTACGCCACGAGCAACAGAACTGTCAAATAAGCGTCGAAAAAGTCAGGAGCAAGTTTTTCAAGTGCTTGTCACCTATTAGTTGAGGGTGGGCATTTAGTATGACTCAAAAAATTCTTGTCAGAAGTAGACCCGAACTAATGGCTGCGTGAGGCCAACAGAAATCTTGCGACGTTGTTCGTGAGTGTAGGATTTCTTTTTCCCGTCACATCAGTTGTCAACAGGGATTCCGTCTTGAAGATGGTGTTGCTTGATAGTTAGTGGAAAGGCTTTGTATTTCATTGTTTGTGAAAACGGAAGATTACGACTACGGTCAATGTTATTAATGCACGGTTACGGTTTCTGATTAGAGGAACGGGTTTAATTTGCCTGAGTAGCTGACAAGAACTGAAAAGGAGAAGTGAAGTGATCCTTTTTCAGACATCGCCACCTCTAGTTCTGAGCCATACCACAAAATTTTGCGTCTAGGATTTCTTCTTGTTATCCATTACTAAGCTAGTGCCATTACGTAAAGGGCTTGGATTAAAGAAATGTTTCACGCTTTAGGAGTTGCCGGGTGTCGATTTGCACGATTCTTAGTACCGTGTCCTACCTTCAACGGCTTGAATGGGTTATCAAAGTGTGGCACGTGGCTATGAAGAATGGAAAGCGAGAGCACGTGTGAGACTCGAAGTGTTAAGGGCCATTTACACGTTGGATTTTAAACTTTTCTTTGGGTTCCAGTGTTTCACATTTAAGTTTTGTTTGAAATTGATGAACTAATAACACTTGCTAACGAGAGACTTTAATTGACACTGTTGGGTATCGGATCAGGTAATCTTTGTTTCCAATGTGAATTTTCAATCAACATACCCCAAAGCGAGGTGGATGTAATTAAGAGAAGTAACCTGCTATTAAATTTCCCGGAATATTTCGTATAACTTATCAGCTCATTGCAAGGTAACTGTTATGTTGAAAGTGTGCGTCGAGTATCTATACACGAAAGGAGTACGGTAATAAAGGAAGGTAAAGAAAAGTACCTTAAGAATACGTAGCAGAAGCAACAGATCGCTTTAGCAGTAGGTATGATTGTTTAACAGCCTTTACTATCGTTCACTAATAAAATGGTCAAAGTTTGAGTATTTGATATTTACTAATTTGTAGCTTCGGTTACCATAGTAACTGATAATTCAGTTTGTCATCGTATGAAGATGGCCTTTTAAGGAAGTCAAGTGATATCGTCTTGGTAATTTCTCATATTAACGTTGACTAGACTCTAGAGAAATATACGAGTATATCATCCAGGGGGTTCGAACCCATGACCCACGCAATTGCGGCGTGGGCTCTACTAACTAAGCCAGGTGAGCCCCATTGAAAACATGCTCTATTTCTCTAGTCGCTACATTAGCTCCCAATACTCTACCGGACGATATCGATATCCAGCTCTACGCAATTTTGAAGATCAGCCTTTTTGCGCCATATGACGTGACCATGGAAAGGCTGTCGTGTGGGCCATCATGCTGACGACAGCCCATTGGAAGTGGCAATGTGTTTTTCGATAAGAGAGGACTAAAAATGCTTGAATATACACTAGAGATGACTCTAAGATCTATTCAAACTTTTTATATCAAACACGCTCCCCTCCAAAACACTTCCTTGTGTCTTTTATTCTCGGAATTTCTTTCCATGCTGATACAAAAGCTGTTGATTTGAGTAGAATCAGCAAGGATAAAATAAAAGGCACAAGAGAAGAGACCGTTGCAAATGAAGGATCAAGGGACTCTGTTTAATTCATAAGTAGCCAACGCCTTATATGTATGTACGGACACAGTATGTGGATTAAGTGTAGATTGTATTCTTGCCAGCATACTTTTAAAACCACCAGGGTTTCCTCCTAGTGCTGAGGAGCTGTGACAACTTCTTTTTACCACAAAAAGGGTCCAGCCCGACCCATGTAAGGAAAATCAGTGAGACGGGAGCTGGAGAAGCCAGCCGGATGATGTGTTGAGAAGCGGAGTAGTGACTGCACTTCACCAGTTTTAAAACCCCTCCACAGTAGAGAAAATAATGATGACGGTGGACCCGTGGAATGTAGTGATGATAGATACGTGGAAATGTGGTGACCATAATTGGGTGCGTAACAATGAGCTTTGGCAAAAACGCTCTTGTCTTCTCTCTTTTAGTTTTATATACTTGACCCGACAGCTAATTTTAGTTGCTCTTTGTTACAAGCACTGTTTAGATAACAACTGTTACTCAGGCTCATGTCACCTACCACTAGAATATTCCGATACCCTGATTTAAGTGTAGTAGGCAACCGTGATCAGGCCTGATTAAAGAAATGCTTTTCAGACGCAAAATATAGCCGTGCCTTAACGTAAAAACGGCTCCGTTAAGGCAAAAGATTTTAAATTGAGGGCCGGAATACAAATGTAGACGGTATTCATTGTTACATTGCATATTTGTAATTCACTCTTGGGTCATGAGATTGGAGCCATCGTGACTCTTTAACGTTGAGTCTGCATATCAGGGCATCAGATTGTAAATAAAATAAAATACTCAGGTGTTCATGATGAACAGATAGAGTACTCATAGCAAGAGGCGACAGCTGCATATCCTCAGCCTCCCCTATAACACTTTTCTCTGATGAGAAATCAAAGCACACAAATACTTGGGAAGTAATGAGTGATGTTTTACCACTGAGAAGAAAGACTCCGTACGATCACCGTCTGGATAGACACAGTTGCTGCCCGTTTTCAATTGAGTAGCACATTGAATAGCCACGACTGGTCTTTTAATTCCGTAGTGGGAAGTCAAGGAAATTGTAATTTGGAACATTGTGAATAAGAATGGTCAGTTACTTCCATATTGGTTGACATATTTCCTTTAAGCATAGAAATCTTTTGTGCAACGTCACCGCAAATATGGAATGTGATACAGGTGGCATTGTTTACGTTTTATAATTAGGACAAACCTGTTTTGTACAATTTTGCTATTGGTAAAGACCTCTGAAGATTACAAAACCATTCCAAGATGGTAGGAGACATAATAAGACGTAAAGCAAGGGTAGAAAAGGAGTTAGTCTACAGATAAACAGTTAGGAGGTTACTTTGTTTAACGGTTTCAAGTTTGAACTTCGCTTTTAATTGCTACTGTTAATCATCTAGAGACAGGTGAAAGAAACCACATCATAAAACATTGTTTGGTAAGGAAAAACTTTAGAAAGTGCTCTATCGGGGAGTATGGTCGGAAAATTTCTTTTGTTGGGATTTCAATCTTCTGCTAACGTGAAGTAAGGTATCAATCAGTTGGTCAAGAAGTAAATGGAAATGTGGAGGGATATGAATAATGGATTATTGTAGCATATCAATGCAGTTCGCAGGTATGCTTTGCTATGTGTGTCAACATCATTACTATCACTGTCAGAATCAACAGCACCATCCTAAGTTTCATCATCAGCAGCAGCATTATCGTCTTCATCATCATTATCGTGGTCATCATTATCAACATCATAAACAATATCATTATTATCATCATCATCATCATCATCATCATGATCATTATTATTATTGTCATCATTATCATCGTCATTATTATCGTCATCATTAACAACAACAATGTCATAATAATAATAATAATGATGATGATAATAATGATAAGCACCATTATCATTAACCTGATTTGTACTGTTTATCTGTTTTCGATATTATTACTTGTGTTGTGTCTATAGAAGTTAGTAGATTTATATAATTTAGGGTGATGTGCATGCTCCATGATTCCCGTACATGGTTTCATAATACCCTGTCCATTATGATATTCATGATCATGCAGACGCCCAAGTCATTTGATGTAGATCGTCTTTAAATATTAGGAAATATGATACTGTCAAGTTGGAAAGGCGGGATACTGGAGAAATAGAAAAGCATGTCGCCCACGGAATACGAACCCGTGAGCCACACACTCAGCGTGCGTTGTACCAACTGAGCTAGGTGAGCCCCGTTGATAAAATGACCTATTTCTCTAATCGCCACATTAGCTCCCAATACTTTACCGGATGGCATGGACATTCAGCTCTACGCAATTTTCTAGAGTAGCCTCCTTGCGCCATCTGACGTCACCATGGAAGGGCAGTCATCTGGCACATCATGCTGTTCTCAGCCATGGGCATCTAAGTAATATCTAAATGCCCATGTCTCAGCCTATTGAAAGTGTTTTGAGTGTGTGAGTGGATTTGAATTGGTTAGTTTGAACAGATACCAGAAAAGAAGGAAAGTATGTCATCCACCCTACAGACATACACTTTAAAATTGCAGTGTTTTTTCATTCTGCTCGTTCAGAGAGTAATGGCGCATGCGTTAATGTAGAGAGTCTACTACCAAGGCCATAAGAAGATTTATCGAGTAGAAAGTTTAACAATTATTTTGTGTTATTTAAAGGTCAGAACTATTGCTATGACTGTAACTTATTATTCCAAATATGAAAGCAAATGAAGGATAAGTTCTGTGTAATAGGAGTAATGGAGTTTCTTTTTACTGTTTGAGTAGAGCCATGACCAAGTGCTTTGTGAAATGCAGGGCAACGCATATTTGTTAGTGGTAAGGAAATAGTGTATCGCAAACGAGGCTAGGTGACTGAGGGGCCGTACTCAAATGGATGATATGTTATGAAAGAGAGTCAGAAATTGCACGGGAGTATGCGTAGAAACTATTCCTTTATTTCTTAGGAAATGTTTGACAAATAATTCTATACTTCCAGCGAGACGACAACTAGAATATGTTTTCAAGCACGGGGTGTTCTGTCTCCGTCTTTCGATAAGAGCTTGACGGTTTCTTTATTACTTAATAGTAACATGGACACCCTGGCGATTCTGCTGATGTGTTTGACATCTTTAAGTACAGAGAAAAATAGAACACTTTTGTGTTTTCTTATCAAGAGTAAACAAATCCGTCTTGTTCCATAATGGTACAGTAGCAAGTTACAAAATGGAGGAATCAAAGAACAATGTTGTCAGATCATGTAATCCCTCATACGAGTTTCAATTCCATTCAGTTGTATGTTAGGATATATTAAAAATGCTAGGAAATTAAGCCCTCTGTTGAAATTTAGTTACTCGAACTCAGCTGTCACGTGGCGATCATTGTGTGACAAGAAGATCGGATGACGCAGGTGCATCGCTCTCGTCGTATCTTAAGGAACCTTCCATTTTATCTGAAATAATATGGAAAAGTGAATTAGCTGTTAGAGACAAGATCAATAATCTTTGCCAAGCAGCAGTTGGTTAAATCAAACATATATGCCTACAGATAGGAAAACCTAAGTCAAGATCGATCTCAATTCTGCGTTTACTCAGAGTAACAGAGTAACATCTGTATATGGAACTTATACTCACATCCATAAGGGCAGTCGTAATCATCAGTTTTGAATTATAATCACTTGGAGAAAATCACTTAGAAGGATGACTACAGTATTAATCATGCCCAGGAATGAGTTGAAATTGGTTTCACGTTTGTTGGAGTAAGTGAAAAGCACCAGGGTGGAAATAGTAAGTTGATATGTTGTGCAAGTGATCCAGAGATGATTATGCTCTTATCCCACAAATTCCGTTTGCAATTGTAGTTTTGCAAAGATATCACTTAAATTTCCACACCTTGCTCTGTGGGCAAAACCGTCTTTTAGCATCGGATTCGTGTCAGAAAGATTGTGAGCGTCAGATTCAATCAAAGCACGAGACATTAAAAACGCTGATGTGGTTTACATAATAGAATAGCTATAGCAACAGTTACAGCTTTCAAGAAAATATCAGGCCATGCTTATTTGACAGTATAGTACATGGGCGTGTTTCTTTCTAAGTTTATAATTATTCCTGAAAACATGGCTACTCGGTTAGGCCTTTGTCGTATAAACTAATTAACAACTGGAAAGAACTCCTCGATCACAGCACCTCGTGCCCCAATATAATTTCATCTATCAGTAGAATTTTTTGGTGAAACTTCTTAAAGGTTATAGTCAGTTCTGATGTTTGTAGCTGATTTACACTCCAGTTGATAATGGTTGGCGACCGACGTGTTGTACCTAACAGTGTTGAATGCGAGCTTTTCTCCCAATTGCTGGGAAGTATCGTGTGTGAAATTGACGTATCTTTAAATATCTTAAACATACGTAGTATGGATTCTATGTTTTCTATAACATAATAGAAACGAAATAAACCTGTGGGTTTTTATGATGTTACAAAAATGAATCTGGCACTAATTGTCTTTGTTGAAGGTGTCAAACGCCAAAAATGCGGTTTTGCCTCGTTGTCTATATTTAAAAATTGATGATAGCCGATTTGCCACTCGCTTGTCGCACTGCGGTTATGCTTGCTTCTAAACTGGACTGATACTTATGGGAGAAGACAAGCTTTTAAGTTCGAATTACTTTTAAACACATGTCTCTGGTATATACGTAACGAGACTGATTCCAACTGAGTGGAATAGGATGCTTCTCTTGACTATATGTTAAAAGTTGATATTGTTTTTGTAAGTCAGCTCCGTGGTTCTATTTTGGATGACAGATCATGGTTCGAGTATTGACATAAGAGAAATAAGAAATGCCTCGCTTAGATTGTTGAGTTTTTAACATGCCAAAAACGTATACACTTGCAAAATGGGGATTGCAGTAGCATTTTCAGTGCGGATGAACTATCCAAATAAGAGGAGACAAATTTTTGCTTGCAGAGATAGGGATCGTCTAGGAAGTAGAAAAAACTCAATAGAATTTGCATATCAAATTTGTTTGGGTTAAGGACATCAAAATTTTGGTATTGCATTGACTGGCCTTGCCTACCTATTCCTGTTAGGTGGAATTTACTGTAACACGTATATTACCACTCTGAGGAGAACCATACGCAAGACCACATTGGCATCGAATTGCATCAGAAGGCAACCTCTTCTATTTCCTGTGATCTATGTTGCGGCCATTTAAAGGTTCCATGATGATGCCAATGTGGGTTCCATGAGGGTGTTAGATTTGTGTGAACGGCTCTTCTCGTTTTCGTTGTTGCTAATGACATGGAAACTGTTCAGTCGAAGGAGTTGAACGTCTTTTAATACACTGTTGTGAAGACTTGAAAGACGTAGTGTGCAACACTGAGAATTTTACACAGCGTCTAATACCAGTAGCATCCTCAGAATTCGAGAGCGTGACCAAAAGCCGCCTGTCGGCTGAAATCGAATGCACAATTATAAATCGAAAACAGAGCCATTGGGCTGAACAGTTAGTGGTTACGAGTTGAAAAATAGAAGCAGCTAGCACACCGGAAGGGTACACAATGGCCCCCTATATGTATCCCTCGACAGGAGCTACCGCCCATGCTGTTGCAAATAGCGGGTAGTACCGAAAGGAGCTGATCGTTAGTGATCGATACCTCCGTTTCTTTCATGTCTGTTTCGCAACATGCAGCTTTTATCGGGATCTTCATGTTACCGTAAAGCTATTGATTCCATCTGGGTGTATTATTTATTTTGTTAAAGCTCTCTTACATTCACAGTTAAATTTGGTACCTCTCAGCTTGGGTTGTATACCGTTTGCGGTGTAGACCTCCTGCTTGGCTGTTTACCGGCAACAGTGTTCCTATGTGGCAGATAGTCGAGATTCACTGAAATACCACAGTTGAAGGTCTTTCTTACTAAAATATATTCACACATTGTCAAGTACCATTGCATAGTATTACCGTATGGGAGCTGCTGAGATGGTAAATACATGCTGTTGAATAATATTTGTTGATGGATGGTAAGATCGCAGTGTTCTTGTTTCTACTTAAGAAGCAGCAGGGACGTAGTGGCCCTGGGTATCTTTCAACCTATTGCCGAAGCAGGGAAGTTGAGAATTGATTAGAAGAGGTCTGTTACTACAAACGTATGGCGGTTGAAAGTTGCATTACTGCGTTACATTATTGCTCTTCTTACTAATTTAGTATTGTATTACACAGAGAATGGTCCTACTACCATTTCTTATCTGTTGCTAATTGTACGATTATTATTTGGTAAATTCAAACGACCGAAGTTATTTCATTTCATTGTTGGCAAATTACCTTATACGAATTTACTACTTTAAGAGACAACTTTTGTTCGATATGAGTCGTGCGATGTTACTTTTGCTATTCAAAACAAAAATATTTTCAGATAACTTTGAGTGCATCGACTTATTAGTAGGTTAAGATCTTTCTTTGGTTTGATTATAAAACTAGAAATAACATCGTATCAGTTTGGGAGACAGTGTGGAGGACATTGTGGTTGCTTTTGAGAAGTGCATCGATGTAGCTAATGTACTTTGATTGATTTCTCATTTGAGCCCTTCCACTTCTCAATGCGCTTCGTACATAAGAGTCATGCAAAGGTTTCAAGATAGGACGCACAATTAGTGAACCTTAGCTAATGAAAGAAAGGCATTTCTTCCGCACCTACTGTTATACGAATGTAAAACAAATATTTGGTATTGAAGATGGGAGTCTTTACTAACGAGTTCTTCACTAATAGATGTTTTTTCTCTGCATGATTCTTATTTGAGAAATTCGAGGATTCCGATTTCCGTGGCTATAGGATAATTGTCAAAGGTTATTTTTCTTATAGTCGAATGGATTCAAAACCATTGTGCATTCTTTTGTTCTGTTCTAGATAGCTATCGAGTCAGGTTAAGTCAACTTATCAAGAATGAATACCATGGACATGAAGGGAATTCTGTTTCTCTCGGCTCTGTGCTGCGTGGAAATAGTATCTGGAGGAAACGGAAGGATCGATTCTGATATGTAAGTGTTGCCAAATGTTTATGAGTAATAGATCAATCAGATTTGTGACAGAACTTTTCGTTTAAGGAATAAATTATTAAGAAGATCTTCATCAGATCAGTATTTTTCCATTCCGGATTAAAATTGACTTTCAAGCAACGGATTTTTGATGATGAGGTGAATAAAACACTAACAATTGATGAAAGAGAATAGGCCTGAAAAGAAATCTTGAACTGACAATATTTCGACTTTAAAAAGCTCCACAGAATTACAGAAATTCGAATATTTCAAATCGAACCAAGGATGTTTTCTAAAGGTGAAAGATTTTCCATTCGTGTTTTTATTTTAAACATCGTATTTCATATGGCAATGCATTTCTTCTAGGCACAAACGCACGGTGCTTTAGTCGTCATGAACGGCAATGAGGAGGACGATGATAATGTGGACGACGGAAATAATGATAATGATGTTGATGTTGATGATGATAATAATGATGATAATAATGATTATGATGATAATGATGATGATAATAATGATAATGATGATAATGATGATGGCAACGACGATGCTGTTGCTGTTAATAGTGATGTAACAGACGACAAAGAGGAATATTTGGGTAATATTTTAAAAAACCAATAACTTCTTTGCCAACATAAGTCAGCAAACAGTCCAAAGTCGAACAGCCTGAAGATGGGAGAAGTATCTCTCAAAACGTAGCTCCGAAAAAGACTACGACTCCAGACGTGACAAATATCTACCATCAACTTCTTTGCCATCTATTTATTTTGTAGCT
>JAAAKL020002061.1:0-27689 GCA_010016065.2 Carybdea cf. marsupialis auct. non (Linnaeus, 1758)
TACTACTACTACTACTACTGCTACTACTACTACTACTACTACTACTACTACTACTATTACTACTACTACTACTACTACTACTACTACTACTATCACCACTACTACAATTACTTCTACCACTACTATAGTACTACGATTACTATGACATGTGTAGTCATTTAATTGTCAGAGCTTTAGTCCTTCAGAGAGTATGTCCTAAATGTAGGGACCTGCTCTTAGATCAAACCTTGGTTAGTTTTCCAGTTGAAAGTCTTAAACGTTTACAAACCGAATTAAAAAATCACCAAAGCAACTTTCGCACCCTGCTGTTGTTTTCCCTAAATCCATTAAAATTAGATAAATTATACCTGAAGCATGTCCTAAGTATTCAAAGTACGATAATGACTCAACAAACAGATGTGGGAAAATTTGCAATCTTACTACGTAAGCATTGCTGTATCTCTCTGAAATAAAATTTCGGACCAAACGCAATTATAAACAGAAAAGCGCCATGCAGAGGGAAAGTGTGACGTCATGATTTTGAAAATGTTTGTATCATGAAAAATACTAAATTTTCATTATGCCCTGATGGTAAGAACGTCAATGGGCAAAATTGGCAGTGTTGCCCTTTCCCAACACCGAGATATCAGGTTTCAAAGTTTTACATCTCTCTAACAAAACATTATTTGATGCTAGTTTCTAACGTAAGGAACCAAGGAATATTAACAGGGTTTTAAGTAGAGGCTTTTGAAATTCAAATGCCTCTAGTTTAAACACTATATACACTACAGATCTGGTATTTTAGGAAACAGCCTATTCCAGGTTTGCCTTTAGAGATCTGGAGCCAAAACGTACTATTACTGAAAAAAATTTGATTTGTGACGTCATTACTTTCCCTCCGCATTACGGATTACGGTTGAGGCAGTAGGTCAATGGTCGATTCCATCGCTTCGTTGATGGAATCGTTAGGAGCCAATAAGTAAATGGTGGTGTGCTGTACTAACGTTGCAATTCTAGCATTTCCTTAATGATGTTGCCCCCCACTGTTTAGTCATTGAAGGGATACCTGGAAAAATCAATTTACCTATTGATTGATATAACTCATGTTTCCAGTGCTGATAACACCTTCGCTAATTGTTGTATGCAGGACGAAATCACTGATCTCTAAAAAAGACTGGATCGAGTTTTCCCATTGTTTCCAGTAGTGAAAAAGTGTGGTCACGATAACTAGCCCCCAGAAGTTCTCATGGCGCGGGAAGGTCCGCCATGTTACGTAACATTGTTTATAAGCACTGTTTGATGAGGACTAAAATGACGTCCAACAAGTGACCTCACTTTGAGACGGAAGATGCTCGATCTAGACATCAATGGACGCAATAAGTCAATCTGTATTTCAATTTTGTGGTTTGGATGTGACCCACCATGCTACATAATATCACAAAGCAGTAACAGACATATTGGGGCGAGCGAGAGACGCAAACCCCCCAATAATTTTTCCTTCTAAATATGAAGTATGAAATATATACGGATATAGTAAATGTCTCTAATCTCCAATGGCAGCTTAGAGCAATGCCCGGGACGAATAAATTTGGCAGTAAACTACGGCGTCACGCATCGAACTCTCTTCACGCGATAGGATGCTGCAGGGAGTCTGGCCTTATTTCCTGTAGTGGATCTAGTTTCCAATTTTCCAACTACTGCGAAGAGATACATTAGGATACAGGATACAGAAAGATACAAAACTTTCTTTCTTTGCGTTAACCAGGGGTTTATTATTAAACTTATCCTGCTACGTCAAATATGCGAGTTCTGCATAATTCATGCATAAAATAGGGGGCGAATCTTCGACGTCGTTCTGCCTGCAGCTGCAGATCAGATTTGATGTTAGCCACTGTGTACTATTTACAGTCAGAATCAGAAATCCTTGGATGGATCTTTTCTGACTTATGGTCAAGTTATTCGTCAGGTTCCCCGCTATTTCTGCGTACAACTTCAGCACTGTTTATGTGCTGAGGAAATGAAATTCGCCCCGCCTTCAAATTCAATACGAATATAAACTGCAGAGCACACAACAGAGCGACATGCAATGCAAACAGGCAGTACGAAAGTGGGCTTCTGAATTATTTGATGGTTTCTGCCGAGTGAACTGTGCGAAGGACGTAAACACCGAACGATATCATTGCATGTTTATTGAACAGAACAGGATCAGGGACACAAACTGTTTCGTGCGATTAAGGAACATTGAAGAACTTTATCCTATACATATCCGCTTTGCAGAAACAATTTTTAGTGTTGAAGAGGGGCACGGCAAGTCATTTTAAACTGGGAAGGATAGGAAGTTATTTACAGGCAGCACCTGCCTTAGAAATATGAACGCATTAAACTGGCCCTCGGAAACGAAAAGCAGGATGGGTCACGCCATTCTTTAAACGAGCAAAACCTATTCAGGATTCAAGAGTAACTATACTCTGGATAAAAGTGGGGGCCTGCTTGCTACATCCGTGTGTCCATGTTTGCTACGTCCGCGTGTCCATGTCTGCTACAACCGTGTGTCCATGTCTTTTACGACTGTGTGTCCATGTCTGCCAAAGCTGTGTGTCCATGTCTGTTACGGCCGTGTGTCCATTTCTGCAACGGCCGCGTGTTTCTGCCTGCTAAGGCCCACGTAGCGCCGCTAGTGCGTGCCCCATCTAGAGGTACGCCTTCCTGCGGTTCAGACCCGTGCACACTATCAGGATACTTTTATGTTCTCCCTTAACGACCACTCTAACATTGATACTCGTTTTCTGGCAACGTCAAACACTAATTTGACAGTGAGAGACTTTAAGCTCCCAGTTTCCTTTTTTTAAGTCTCCATTTTTTTAACCTCGATAGCTGGAGGTCTCGAAGTTATGACAACAAAGCAACTATGCTTAAGACGCCCTTTTACATCATAGCTGATTGACCATAAAACCCTGACTTAGGCAAAGAGTCAACAGGGCCTCTCTCTTGCCGACTGTGCGATAATAATTTTCGTTCGGCTTGGCTTTCTTGATACTGAATTGAGCAAACACTCTTATCAAAGGCTCTTTCACAAACCGCCTTACAAAAAAGCTTTGTTGAAGCTTCCGAAGTCTATATGAATTTGCAAGTTAAAAACCGCCATTGTGGCAGAAAAATCTCACTTAAGTACTACCAGAAAATGTAAATATTGATACAAACGTAATGTAGAAAGTTTGAACTTCGTCAGTGATCGTTCGAGGAAGGTCACGCAACTGAAATCATCAACATCCAGGTAGATTTGAAGTGAAATGTGTCTCATCTAACCCCGGAGCTGTCCTTGGATTCTTTTGGGCTGAAATGGTGAGCAAATCAGCTCAGTTTTGCAGCTAAGGAGGCAGGCACGGTAGATGGCAGCAGACATTTTTGTGTTTCATAATCTCTGATGGCAGTATATGAGGGGAGGGGCACAGTTCCTGAATTTTGTTATAACTTCGGTAACGCAAGAGGCAAGCAATAGACAAATACACCTGCAATCGAATATAGAGTCGATTTAAAATCGATTAGCAGAAGTCGAGTAACAATCGGACACTGACTTTGAAACAAACAGTCGCTCGGATTTTTATTCGAAGGGGGTAATGCCCTACAAACCTGACAATTGGGTAATACCCCATGCCACCAGCTACGCGCTTGCTAGGAGGGCGTCAGAATAGGATTGGAGATGCAAGAGACCAGACATTTATGACATCTTAAAATAATTGCGTTAACGCCATCCAGTTTTGAAATCATTTTGTTGCTGTTGTTATTGTTAAGATTTAACAAACTGAAGTTCAACATTACTTTACATTAGCATTACTATATGCTCTATAAGCAGTGAGCAAGGGGGCGAATATCGGGAGGGGGAGGGAGATTAAATATGGTTTCATCAAGTTCATATCCAAATGTGAGTTTACTTATATTTTTGAAATTCGTAAGAAACGGACTAATATGCATTAAAGCAGTGTGCGGGGGTAGCCGCAGGAATGAGGAGGGAAAGTCTGACGTCACGATTTTGAAAATTTTTGAATCGTGGAAAAATACTCAATTTTCATGCTGCCCTATTAGTAAGAACATCAATGGCCAAGATTGAGAGCGGTGCCTTTTTGTAACAGCTGATGTCAGCTGTCAAAGTTTCACATCTCTCCAACAAAACCTGATTATTTGATGCTGGTTCCTAACGTGAGGAACCAAGGAATATTACCAGAGTTTTGACTAGATCTTTTTGAAATTCAAACGCCTCTAGCTTAAACACTATATACACTGCAGATCTGGTATTTTGGGGAAGACCTATTCCAGGTTTGCCCTTAGAGATCTAGAGTCAAAACGTAATATCTACAAAACTGTTGACTTGTGACGTCATCACTTTCCTTCCGCATTATTGGCCTCATATTTCTATTGTATATGACCTCACGACAAAAAATATCATCCTGGTACCTCCTGAGGAAGTGATCACTGTTACCATATTACTTTGCCTCGTATTCATTTGCCTGTTGAATCTCAGGAAACCTAGAACCATTTTTTTTACTTTGCACTTGCTGCAGTTTCTTGTTGACCACAACGCAAAGTGCACAATTGCCAAACACTGCTTGTAGCAAATGTTCGTAAGTCAATGAGGAAGTGATCGACTGCCAACTTCATGTCTAGGAATGGCATCTCTGTAGAAGCTGAAAAAGGAAAACTTCCTAACTGATTCTATTTGGGGAGGATAAACAATCTTATACCGCCATTGTACGATCTCATGGACATGCCAGGAGCTTCGGAATAAATTCTGATTCGAAGGAATCGAATTACTGGGCGACGGGGGCTTCTTTCCTGTGCATTGTTTCACATTCTAGTTACCAGTGCCAGTTTTGTAGAATGTAAGGCCAAGGGGCAAATGGAGACTGCTGAGGGTATTTGACGTAATGTAACACAATGCGGTTTTCTTGAAGTACTGCAGCGGGAGAAGGACTGGAGATGCTGTACTCCCTCCGTTGGACCATACCTTGGTTTGCCGCCCCTAAAAACCACCATTTCTACTCACTACTTAAAGTGCTTACAACTCGCTCTGTACAAGCGCACTGTTTTCAAAATTACAATACTGATTTCAACATTAAAAATCTTCCCTACGCAAACAAAACTTGACCAGTGCGTTTAAAATAAAATCCGACATCTCAGCTACCCATTCTATGTTGTTAATCCAGAGCCATTGCAAAATGCTTCACCTATGAAACTTGAAAATGATTTTCAATCAAAGCATAACCCCACAAAAAGCTCAACTATCATCTACCATGCTGGGCTACAAACCTCCTTAATTCCCATTTTGGTCCTTCTACGTTTGAGTATGGCTGTGCATTACTCAGAACCTTAGATTACCCTTTTCATCTGAGAACTTCAGTCAACAACTTGCAACTTTTTTGCTACAATTTAAAGCATTCCCTTTCCGCTACCCTACCCTTAAATAATGTTCCTTTCTTACTTTAGTTTTCTTGCCTATGGTCTGAAACAATTTGCGCCGTTCGGCATCTCACCAAAAAATATGCATCATCCTACCTTTTTACACAATTTACAAATTACACTTAAGAGGTATCATTCTAAGAACATATTATGAGCCACCATGGAAGTAGTCTGGGAAAGAGTTGAGTATCGGATGTGACCCCCATGACTACTCTTAAGATAATCATTTTTGATCTGAGGGTCAGAGTTTCAGAGCTTCGGGGTTTAATAGAGTACATGAGTTACATACCTTCAGAGTTGTATAACTGCATTATGTCAGAGATTATGAAACAGTTTCATAATATAAGATTATGTAGAAAAATAGATCAATACGAAGATCGACTGTAATTGCAGCTGGCATGTGGTAAAGGCATTGTTATGGAAGTAGTCAGGTAAGAAGTTGAGTATCGGATGTGACACACCCATGACTTAAGATAATCACTTTTGAGCTGAGGGTCAGAGTCTCAGAGTTTGAGTGTTTTAGAGTTTTAGAGTTTCAGAGTTTTTGGGTTTAATAGAGTACATGAGTTATAGACTTTCAAAGTTTAGAGTTGTATAACTGCATTATGTCAGAGATTATGAAACAGTTTCAGATTCTCTCAGATCTCTCAGATTATGTAGAGAAATATGGAGAACAAAGATGAACGTGCCTTGCACATATTTCAGTTCTGACACGATCTGTTAGTACTATTCAGTAGAAACCTGACAAAATATGCATGTTTTTAATTTACTTTTCTAGAAGAAATTGTTGCAGACTGAATTTTTCGCAAAGCAAAAGAGCTAGTACAATGTATCATAAACACAGAAAGAAGAAAGGGACGAAGGAGAATGAAGCACAAATACGACAATTGAGAGAAGGCGAAGGAGGAGCAAAGGTACATTATGAAAAGGAAGAACAAGGAGTAAAACGAAATGAAGAATTCGTGGAACAGTAAAAGTTGATGATCATTGGATTAGCTGGAGATTAGAAACAATAAAAGTACAAAGTAGTATCACCAAGAGGAAGTCAGGTGACGTGCATATTCCTTTGACTCGGACCCTGGGTACTGCCGTACGTGCTGAATGCACAAAATAATCTATCAATTACAGTTTCGAGAAATTTTCTAGCCCGGCATTTAGAATCTTAACGCTATTTCCACCCGGGTAAACACCGTTCGTTTCCTACAACCTCCGTACAGGATCTTTCTCTGACATTATCTTACATTATATAATAGAACTTTATTTTCCTAGTAGAAATGATTTTGAAGAAGTTCAAGATGGTTATGCCCGGCATGTATCCAGTTGAAGTCCAGAACCAGAGCAAACATGTTCTAATATTTAGAAAAACAACAGATGGCCGAATGAGAGCAAGCCCTGCCAGGTTATCGTCTTATGTCGAATTTTCTATCAACATGGCTTCTTTCCTAAACCTCTGTCTATTACATCATGAGTTGGATGGCAAATTGAAATCAGGTTTCTTTGCCGAAACAGTGTTATTTGGATATATCCCTCAAGCTTATAATCTGAATTCATAATGTTAACTAAGATCAAATAGCATAACAATGAAACTTGATCCTGCTATGCATCTCCTTAATCCGAGGACAAGGTTAAAACTATTTGACCTGAAGTTCCATGCTTGCCAGGAACGTTTGTAAACAGAGGGAAGTGATGAAAACACTTGGTTCACAATAAAAAAAAGCGAAAACCTTGCGTGGTCAAGGGAAATAGAAATCGGATACGGGCGAAAACTGCGCACAAAGGCCCTGCCAAAACCGAAAAAATGGATATGAAGAAAACGGTTCTAACGAGGGAACTATGGCGACAAAAGGAGGATAAGAATTTTATAGTATTTTAAGTAGCGTCAATGCATGGGAAAGTTAATAAGACGATTGCCTTCACGCCTTTGATTCGGCACCAACAAAATAGATGGACTACCTACAACTTGCACGCTTTCAAGTTGAGTGCCTACAAGTAGCGTACTTACAGGTTACGTACATACAAGTTGTGTACATACAAGTCGTGTACATGCAAGTTATGTACATACAAGCTGTGTACAGACACATTGCGTACACCAGTTGCGTACATACGCTGTTTTCGCCGTCAAATTTCAGCATCCATAGTTTGAAAGGACATAACAAATACACCAATCCTGAAAACTGGTTCCTATGTTGTAAGTGGCATAACCACTGAAGTGGGAGAGGGGAAGAAATATATTTTACTTGAAACCTGAACTGTGACGACTTACCCAACAAAGAATGTCAAAATTAAAGGGGACCTTGGGACCCTATCCCCCGCTGGTTAAGCCTATGATTGTGCAGGGGCGTAATTGTGGGGGGGCTGAAGCCCCCAATATTTAAAGTCAAAGCATTTTTTGTCAATTCCATGGTCTTTTGTATGCTACACTCCCAAGAGTATTTGAACGCCAGCAACAAATATTTTGTAAATAGAAATTTAAGGCTTTTAAAGGATGGGATATTTCAGTAATTTGTGCGATCAAAATAGCTTTTTAGTGATGCCTGAATGTGCATCAGTGGCCGTTTCTGAGAACCATGGTAAGCGATATTTTCCCTCTTCATCAATTTCAAAATATAGCCCCCTCAATATTTCAGTCACAATTACGGCCCTGTTGTGACAACGTTTAATACACTTTTTATGATTCATATACTGATTTTAAAATTAGAACATCTGCGGAAAAATCAGTTGGCGGAAAATGAAAGTAAACAAGGTCGAGGTAAAGTTCACTGGCGTACAATGAAACAGGGCCTCTGATTAAGGTTGCAATCTAAACATTTTCCTCGTGCATTTCTTGTCCTGATTGCAAAACTTGGAATTGGAGAGCGTGTAAATATTTGATGAAATCATGATGCAAACAATCTTAGAAGCTCAATTTTTCTGATGATAATTAAGGTTTCAAGAGCGACAAGTTCTGTTAGTTGATCAAGTTTGATTCTTTGTCGTTGTTTAACGAATGCTGACAGCTTCTGGGCAAACTTTAAAGTGTTTCAATGCAACGATCAAATCAAGGCAGAGAGTTTACTACCTCATTTCCTCTACCGTCTTCTGAAAGTAGGCGTTGCGTATTTACATAAGTACAGAAGGTTGCGTGTTCGGCTCACGTCAGGGTCACCAATTTAGTCGAACGTGACTAATAATACAATTAATGTAAATAAGAGAAAACTCACCAAAGCGAGATGAAGCTACGTATACTTTGATAGCTTCTTAGTTCTCGTATCGCGTCGAATGAATTCCCCTCTCTTATGTAGTTGTATATTAAACTATAGTACCAACCAATAGAAAAGACTGAAATAGGGAATGACACTTGTGGGCAAACTCAAGCTATCAGCCACATCCTGCAAGCTTGCCAGTACCAAAAACCACAAGTGAATTTAATAGTTTTAAGACTCAGGACGAGGAAATAAATAGATAATCGACTTTGATAAAATACCATGTTTAACATTTTTAGCAGTTGTACGAACAAAAATAAAGGATCGAAGGAAGTATTCAAGCATAAACTTTATCTCTCCCTCACAGACAAACATTGGTAGTGGTGGAAACTGTTCAAGATCTTAATGCCTAACACGTTCACTAACATAGTAGCATAAATCGAGCAATGAGTTTGTTGTAGGTTCTTGTTGTACACTAGGTAATACTCGAGCATACAGGCCTCCAATATTGATGTTCCAACACCAAAATAAGTTACTATTATAAGCTCCATAATTTAAATTTCAAAAAGTGTCACCAAATGTTTTGCTCATGTCCAGATGGGGTTTTCTTTTGGGGGTGGGGGTCATGTAAAAGGGTGTACATGCTGTCAAATATCCAAACTAAATTGAATTGCATGCACGCGAGGATTCAGGGTTCTTTGGGAAGATAATTCCTTCTTGGTGTGCCCCTTTCTCTTCCTTCAAAGCCTGTCCCCATTCAGCCGTGTAAAATGTGAATCTAACTTGTGGGCCACCGTATCACGTTCTTGAACTTCCTACCCTAAATGTTGATTTTGTTTTCACTTCAGACTGTTGTGAATATTGAAAATAGCCTGCAAATGAATTGTTATCATGTTAGTATGCTTCCGGGATAGTAAGTCTCTAGATGGCAACTGCAGATTCAGTAATGGCAAGATGAGAAATTTTAAAAGTTTTAACTGTGATAATCTGCAGTTGAGCAGACTCAGGATCCTAGTCAAGACCTCTTTCACGGTCTTAGGTCTTTTCCATAAAAGACCTTTCTACCTCCACCTGAGATTACTATTTACTAAAGCCTCTCTTCTGCATTGTGGGCAAGATCATAGCTACGGAAATAGCAGGCTGCCATTTTGGTAGCAAATTTGTTCATAGGGGACCACGGTGACTAAGTTTACCTAGACTTTTCCAAATCGGTCTTCGGCATGCCACTGCCTCGACCATAAAGCCAAGCATTTATCAGAGATTTTAAAATTAAGAGGATTCCCTGTGAGTGCATATTCCGACACACTATTTGTCAGGTGTAACGAATGACATAAGCAAGATTCGAACGTTACGAAAGAATACAGAATCAATTTGGTGCGCACAGTCGATTAGCATCTTCTTCCAGTTTCTACGTCAAAGATTTTTACTGCATTTTTTCCTGATGTACCCAAACGTAAGCAGCGATCTATTATTTCCGTCTGTTATCTATTGTTATACCTGGGGGTTCAGATTTTTCAAATGCAGCCGCTGCAAACTATCCAAGACGCTCTGTCTCTCAAGCCACTTGCATAGCTCATCATTCATAAACACTAATATCATACAGTGATAATGACATTCTAACTTAGATCTTTCATGCGTAAACCTGTGCCCGTGATCACATTGTTGGTAAGATTTCTCGTGATCCTTTATCCTTACCACTACGCACAATGTATACATTACAGCTGCCAACACGTCATTATTAACTTTTCCCCTGTGTTCCAAACCAATCTTTCCTCTACCCTTCGAAGATGACGCAGATAAGATAATCGATCGACGTAAATTCGAACGCCTCTCAGTACAAACTATACTAAGGAGTTAATAAATGAGGGATGCCTTGGGGTCAGAATAGGGATGCATTCAAACAACGGGACAATACTTGATAAACTTTAAACGATTGCTGAAAGGTAGCTTGATGACGTCTATGGCACTGTCTCCTATAGATTGGAGCCAAGAATACACTTCAAAGACATGAATATCTGCTTACTTGAATATCCGGCCTAGTCAATTGAAAGAGATGCCCAGATAAATGATACGGACATCTGTATTAATTTCAGATTCCTCAGCAATGACATTGTCATGCAATTACCAGGTTAACTTTCAACTCAGTTTGGTTAATAACTGCTCTCAAAGCATCAATATCCTCAGTTTCGGACCTGCTAGGTAAACAGTATTTAATTATTTTGCCTCGAAACAAAACCTGTTTCTTTTTTATTTAATATGTCTGAGGAACGCAGATTTTTACAACCCACAACAACTTGAAATGCCTTCTGGCAGCTGCAGTTATGTAGGATAATATTTGACGTCACCAAGTGACGTAATACTCCACCTTCTGACGTAAAAAGAAAATAGCGAAAACTATTATCTCGCGCGAATCTCTGCATCCATTTGATGAATAAACAATAATTACATGCAATAGGATATCTTTGAAGAGCTTATTGTATTCATCATGGCGAGATCTTTGTGAATAGTACAAAGAATAGAAAGGGGCAGCATGTTAACCGGCATTGATTATCAGCAGGACTTAATTAGAAAGGAAAATTTAAAACTCTGGCAAAGGGAAATCGTCGCTTTCGATAGAAAAGGGAAATCCTTTATTACGAAAAAAAACTTGTCTTGCAATCTACAGCTCTCTACTAGCCTTTTGTATTGACAGCATAACATTCTATTAATCAAAGTTCAAGTTAAATTTCATGGCTTGTGTGCCGGTAACTGCTTGAAAACGAGGTTCAGGTAAAGTTTCCTCGTCACGTTCTTGAGTAAAACAATTTTGATTAGATTCGTGCAATTTCGAAAGAAATAGTCAAGCTCCGATCTGAAAATTTTACAAAGCTTCCATGTAAAGGGGGCCCGGCGGGCAAATTCCTTTTCGACACGATATATTAAAACTAAAAACTATCATATTTAAAACCTTATTATTGTTTTCATTCGCTCCATTTTTTTGTTACGAATGCAAAAGCTCTTGGCATTTTATCAGCTGAACAATTTCTTGTCCTCAAGCCAGGCCCCTCCGCGTTCTCAATGCGACAAAACCCCTACACACCTAATGAAGGCCTAAGGGTCTTACATATTACACATCTTACATAAAAGGAAATTGCAATTGTAACCAATTCTGTCTTACTTGCATTAGGAAATTGAACTGATGAAGCGTTGAGCAAAATAAGAAAAATCAGGCTGGGGTGGTGAAGACAGTTTTTAATCGAAGTTTGAAATTGACGTAATTTCTGTATCTTTTAGTGCTATGGCTACATCGGCGTTTTTTGGTGCGAGCGGTCCAGGCTTCGATCTCCACCATCAGAGTTTGATGTACATTAGACTCCCCCTACTCCTAAAGAATGATCTCTGCAAAAACGGTGATAGCGACAATTTACCATCTCATCAGTTGTTATCTTTGTATTTAACATTTCGCATGGGGCTGATCGCTGTAAGAACGTGTGTTGGGGGGGGGGGACAAAAGGATTAAAAGTGGACAATTTGACATTTCTAGGCCCCACAAGTGGGGTGATAAAGCAACTGTTGTTCTCACATCTTGAAAAGTGAAGGTAACGAGTCCTCCTGTCCCCCCAGAATCTACGCCCATGACATTTCAGATTCATCCACTTTAAAGATAGGCAGATCAAACGTCATTTGAAAAAGTATACAATTCAGTCCAAGAGATAGCCTTGAATTCCTACAGGTTGATTTTAACGAGCGGATTTTAATACGTGCGTTATCACATATGAATTACCCAAAAGGAGTTCTATATTACTCGCACTAGCTTGCAGAAATCGCTGAAACACCGTCTTTAAATCAAAGAATCAGAAATATTTCCTAAAATTGCAAAGAGAAATATTCTATGGAATTTCAGTTTGCAAATAGTATAATCGATTTTCAGTCAGAATGACGTCACTCTAAACTTTGAAGATCGTTTCCATGCCCCTGCTTGAGATAAATTCACTAAGGCATTTCTGGACAGTAAAAAGTCAACGCGACTAGGGCCCAAACTACTTAATTTAAACTGGTTAGAGCTGAATTGAGGTGACTGCTTTTAATGTAACTATTCCTCAGATATCCAGGCCCACTTGCACCCGGATGGGCAGAGAGTGTTGAATGCGCATGCACTAATGCCTAACAAAGAACTTGGATTTTTTTCATTTCGTTTAAGTATCAGACCCACTACGGTCTTAATTAAGCCCCACCTCTTGTACTTACGTCTCCTACCCCTTCAGCAGAGAAACGTCCCCGGAATTCGTTATTTTTCGTTCGTTTGCGAAAGTCTGACCAGCGAAAATGTTTGAAAAGATCGTTCACCATTCTCACAGATTTCATACGATATATATCCTTTAAATTTTCAAAGTGACAGCCCGTGAAGGTTTGGATCCTCGAACTTTGGAAAAAACGCCACTTCGAAAGCTTCAACTGGCGAAACTTTCTAGCCACAAAAGTTTCTACCTTTAAAGTACGAGAACAAGGTAACTTTTAAAATATTGCACAGATGGCCCTATACGAGAAACGATGTGACAAATATCGGTCCTTAAAACACATGGTAAAATCCAGCCGACTAACTTTTGGACTTCATTATTCGTCACTAGCTTTCTTTTCCTGATAGCATAGGCTGACCTACGACTCTGATTGACGTCGATGGACTCGTTCTTCTTCAAATTTCTTTCTCTACTATGCTTAACAGAGACATTATTGGTACGAAGTATCGATCTAACGTAGCACCTTTTGACGTCAAGTTCAACCACGACTCATTTAGAAATGCTCTAGCTGTGAAGCCACAACTCGACTTCGTTGTTTCTGCCGTAAAATTTAATTTCTAAGAATGGTGGTTTTGTTCCTCTCTGAATGAGTTCTCTTCAGTTCAGTGACGCATGCTTCGCGACAGTTTTGGATGCATACCTTCCCTCAGTTAAATACAACTTTGTGTTTTCAGTTCATCTGTATTGTTATGGATAGGAAAGTGCCTAATTTTAGAACGCATGACGTCAGCAAGCGTACATATCGGGATGCGGGTGTCAAGCATTTGAATTCCTGTTCCTCTTTTATCATCTTTTCACGTGAAATTCTTTGTTAACTGCTAGTGTAATGTGGCCACCTTTGATAAGGATGATGCAGAACGGAAAAGAAATTTTTGAGAACTTAAAAGAGCGTGTAGTATTCATAAACGAGGAAAACGTACTATCACACTATGCAAACAAGTTTCCCCTAAAATTCCCCTACATCAAAAAGCCTTCATTAAAAACTATCTGATATATAACGTATATATATTAAGTATATGTATGTATGTGTATATATATATATATATATATATATATATATGTATATCCATATATCAATATGATTTAAATTCCTTGAGGCAATTTTAAAGATTTTGGGCTGTTCATCAAGGGGCTTTTTGTCCAAAGTCTTGTAGGCTATCGCCTAGATGTTTTATTTTTATACATTTCAATGTCACATTTCGGGGTGGGGGGGTTAATCTTTATATATTTTCAATATCCATTTTAATTCAGGGGGCAAAATGTTTCCCTTCTTAACCCCAAATCTGAAATATTCTGGCAAACATGAATTTGGAAGTTTCAATTTAGGATTTTCTTTATTAAAATTACTGACTCTTTGCCCTCTTTTCTCCTTTCTTAGGAATAAAAGTTAGAAAGAAATTATGCAATGTTTACATCCGGCCAATATACTTCTCCCCACGTAGCAAAGAAGATTCTATTACAGTATTTTAGACAGAGAGACATCATATGACGACAAGCGATTAATGACAAGATCTAAATTGTGTGTTTGATCTGTTACATGGATTGTGACGCATGGAATGTTGTATAACTAAACAATAGCCACGAATGTAACAATCGAGTTTGAATTACAGTAACGTAAAACAGAATTACGGCATTTGACGATGAAGTTTTTACGCTAGCATCCGGCGTTTATCCTCGTCTTGCAACACGGTTTGTGACGACAAAAAATAAACTCAAGTTTTAAGAATTTCAAAGAAATGGTCACAAAGAGTTCGTTAATTGCAATTTAGATCTCATTGCAGCAAATGTGATTAACTCATTAAGACAGAATCCGTATCTATTTTGTGACATAAATTCTGATGCACAAAAATGTTTAATGTCTGATTATAGCAGTGGATGGGAGAGAAATTTCTTTGTTTGTTTGTTAAAACGGCGGGTTTGTAGGCGGGCAACCTGAACAGAATGAACTTTGCTTGGCCCTATGGCGTTATACATACGCGTTATACATACGCGCAATAGACGTAATGCCGTTTATGTACTATGGGACAGGTCAAAGGGCATCTATCGTATCTGTCTTTTTGTATGCAAGGAACCCGTGGAACAAATAATTTCATGACATTTATAGTGTAATGGAAATGATACATAGATGTAAACTAAAACGAATCTACTAACACAACCCAGATTCTTTACTACCCAATCACCCTCCACTTCCTATTTTATCTGTAATTTGATTGGTTGTAATAGTTTAAAATATATGTTTGTTCAGTGTATTGTAATTGAGGTGTGTGTAGCAGACCTCTCAGATACATAAGCGCTGTCATAGCTCAGTTAAGTAGATGGTGAATAAAGGTACACTTACGGATTATTCCTGTGGGTCATCTGAAAGCGAGTTCCCCCAGAGCTGCCACAAGTAGAGAGAGGCGCCCATTACAGCGGTATTCTTTATCCATCTTTCTGTGGATGTGCTTGCATGCTTTTATATGGCCCGGATAAAATTGTTTTCCTCTCAGAGGAAAGTGAGGCACATTTAGATGTTGACAGCACCAACTTGTCCATCACTGTAAAGATACAGAGGTTCAGTCAATATCAAGAAGCGAAGCCTCAAAGCTGTAAGACAACGTGGCAATTCCTTCAGTTGTACACGAAACAGATCTAAGTTGCAATTTTGTTCTGTTTGTTCTAGTTTGGCCTTCATATGGTAGAAACGATGTCATTTGCAGCACTACGATGGATATCACGATGGTCATCACTTAACACATTTCAGAATAATTCAGCCTATGCACTTCTCCAGGGCTTACAAGATCTAGCTATGTCACCAACGTTAACACTGCGTTCAGTTTGGGGAACGAGAGAAACCCCAAGGACAAGAAAGCTCACACTGATAAATTTATAGTTTTTAGAAAAATCCGTAAGAAATCCTATCGTTTCAAGAAATCTTAGCAGTCTTGTTGAAGAGCACGTTCTCCAACGCTAAGAAGGGCTCGCCAAGGATCATTTTATTGAAACAGAATTCTACCACACTTTTTGTACTGTATGGTTTACCACCCCTCCCTACCCCCATCCAGTTATTATGAAGAATGGGATGAAACTGATTTACAATAACTTGATTTTCAATGGAGGATCTATAAGTTTATTGGGGGAGGGGCAACCTGAAAATGAGAATATAGGTATGTGGCATTGGTGTTGTTCCGATATTATTCCCCCTCATTTTCATCTTTGGTGTCACTGCTGAACATTTTAAAACTACTCAGTCGCCTTATTGGTGTATTTTGGCCAAACTAGAGAAAGCTAAATACATTCGGGGCCCTAGGGGAGGGTCCAGACTGGTGTAATCCCTAGATCCTTCACTGGCTACTCTCCATGAAGGGGCAAAACATTTTCCCTCTCAAATTAGAGATATGCGTTTATCACTCTTCCTCAGGCCTCTATATTTTAGTTGGATTCAATACTGTACCCTTTAACATTAAGTTAATGAACAGAAGTCATTTTGCCTCTTCATTATGATGGACCGCCTTGTCTTTATTCTGTCACTTCCTTTTTACAGTATGAAGTGAATAAAATAAAGGGACGTTTGATCCCTCTATCAAAGACACGACAGATTAATGTCGTGGTATAATATTCTATTTTCCTGATGGCACCAGTCATCAACTCGAGTATTTCCTTTCAAACAATTTGCGATGCGAACGACGTCGATATCTTTACAAACGCCAGACTACAAAATTACCCTTAACGATATGGTATCCTTGTCTCCGTCATCACCAAATCGTTCACTCAACAGTAATCTTTTACAGGTAACCATGCAGACATCTATTACTCTTTTGATACCTAGATAGCAACAACAATCGTTATCTTTTCAACATGTTTGTATCCAACAATACACATGCTCGTCATCGATGACTAACTTCAAAAGGCTCTTATATTATGGCAGCTAGGTCAATGACTACCTCTGCAATTCCTAAACAATTACAAAATTAATGAGGCATACCTCCATCCAAAACTAATTTCTAATTAACTGTTATCATCCGGGTTACTATGTTTGGAGGTACAATTACAAACTAACAACAAGGCTTAGGATGTGCGTTAATTAACTCAGGAAAGCATTTTTGTGACTATAATTACTAGTGCTACATTAATAGCCATTGGTATCGGCTTTTCGAGTTATTGAACTCGGTGTGGTTCCATGCTGTGCATCCCACGCCCTTTAGAAAAACATATTATGGATATCCAACCTCAAACATCAGATACAACAGTTATTTATATACATAGATCCACGGGCACTCACCTGTAGATACCGTATCAGCGTCACCTGGCGTTCAAAGTAGTGTAGAGCTACAGGATTCGTGCCATCTCCTTCAACTAATCCTTCGTTGATGCAGAGAAGAGTTGCGAAACGAGATTGGAATTGCATTTGGCCTCGTAATGATGTGAATAAAAGCGACTGCGATGAGATGGATAAGTTCAAAAGCTGTAGGGAATTTGTTGTTTGAGGGGCATGGGCACCAAGTGCCACTATATGGGGTATGGGGTGGTCATTGAAAGGCTTGCAAGTTCCTGGGGAAGAGTTTTTAATACGACTCCATTTGCGTAAAGAAGGTGTCTGCAGTGGATTAATTTTATCTGCAATTCATTTGTTTAATTAATTGATGATGATTGCTGCATCGATCATTTTGTACACAATATAATGCACATATTTTAATTTCATCACACTCACAAGATTCAGCAAGAAGAAACATCAAAAACATCTCTAAAATAAATTGTTTTCTGCAAATTCTAGAGCCTATAGATCCCAGTGAATATCGGGGCCACTACAACACCTCTTAAAAGTATCCTATTAAATGACATACAAACTGCATACTAAGAACCCTTATGCAGGCATGGGAACGGCCATTTGGGCTTTATAATCCGTCCCTCCAAACTTATCCAAATTATAGTAAAGCTCCATGGGTGTGTAAAAACATATCCATCCAATTCCCATTTTCACCCTTTCGCTTGCAATAGTCTCGTTTCCCTAATTTATTACGGACTAGTCTAGACGCACTGACAGACAAAATCTGCAGCATGAAAAATAACATTTCATGTTCAAAGGCTCTCAGCCGGCCCTCTGGCAAATTTTAAAACTGATTTTGGCCCGGAAGTAAACAATTTTGTCCACCCCGGGAATAGTCACAGCACTAGGGGAGGGACTAAGTCATTCTCATGCTTTTGGCAGTAATGTAAATGTACCCCTCTCTAACAGATAATTTTCTAAAAAAAACGAGGGGAAACGAGATATATTTTGTCGTTAACTAATGTTTGAATTTGCTTAAAAAGTCTGAAATATGGAAAACTATGTAGCATGTTCTGAGCTGGAGTCATAAATCATATTTGACTGGTCTTTATTACAAACGTAAGTCAGGCAATAATTAGGTGCCTTCTTTTTAAAATTGCACTGTAACAACAGAAAGTGACCGGACTGTCTTACTATCGTTTTTCCATTTTATTTCGTAGGGTCGATATTGTGCATATTGATGCAGGTCATGGCTGCAAAGAGCATAAATAGGCTATGAAAATGCAGACTAGTGGACGTGTGGTGGTACATTCGTAAACCTATATCATTCTGGGTTTATTCACAAGCTTAGCACAGCTCAGTTAGCCTTACTTAAATATATCAATCGGGGGTGGGGGGCTTGATTAGGTCTCGTTGAACCTGGTTGTCACTCCTGGACGATTAGTCAATGTCAACTGTACAAATATGGTACAATATTTCCACTGAAACTATTGGATTTCGCAGGAAGTTCCGTTCAAAAAATAAGTAAGCGATATACGTTTACGAGATTTTCGGATGTGGTTACACTCATCGCCACACGTGCCTCTCCCCATAATTCAAGTTTTGGTCCCTCCTTGTACTGACTTGGCTAAATGAAACACGACTCCGTAGAATGTGGCGGTCATTACGCACGAAAACCTGTGATACCACTGCGTACCTTGATATTCGGTATCATTATACGTCATTATTGAGATTACTAGGACTCCAGTCTTGCTTACCTATGGCACTCCCAAACTTTCATATCGATTCGACTTGCAAGCAGTGGGGTCCGCAATTTTAGGGTTCAATCATCAAGACTTTCAGAATTCCCACATCTGCTTACGCTCAGACACCGCTCTTCCCCTGCTGCTCGATCAGAATTTAAACTAAAAAACAAAATGACAGGATAAACCATTCGTTTTTATTCTATCTGTAACTGTGCTTGCTGATTGCACTAGAAGGTCAGCGATTATCAAAACTGATTTGATATAGGTTGACCTCCGTGAATTAGTGTTTTTACAAGCTTCTTTGTTTTCACTTTTCGATCGCTCACGGGACATGAATCCAGCTGCTCATTCTGAACCGTGGTCTCTTTTCCCGCCAGATTTCATCTTCTCAATAAACAGAAGGTGTTATTGACTAGAATCTGTCTTGTCTTTGTCTAATTGACTCAATCGATCTTAATGAAATCGAGTGCTATGCTTCATCGCTCGTGTTCTGCAAATCAATGAAGTCCAACAAAGTCCTGCACGCATCGTAGAACAGTTTCATCAGCCACAGCTCAAGGATGAACACATTTGGAGGAAGGGACGGGAAGCAGAGGAGGCTCTTCCTACACCTATCAGAGTATCTATTTGAAAGAATGTTCACAATTTCCACTCATTGATAGCGAGTGGAATGATCCTTCCACGTTAGAGATCGCACACAACCAGAAATGGGGACGCATCTGCAACAAACAGCTCAGTCCCAGTTGATGCCCTACGAAAAACGGCAAAGAAAACCATCTGTCCTTATGGAGAGATATCAGAAGTGGTAGGGTCGTAATGGAAGTGCGGGAAGATATTCTAGTCTATCCGCACTTTTCCTGATAAATTTCCTATCTACACTACTGGAATTACATCCTTTTCGGAAACGAACATTGATTCGGGCACCCTGTTGCCTGCTCTTATTCCTAGAGGCTTTCATGTAATCCATTCGACCTTGTTCTGCGACCACGTGTTCACGCCGGTTGTTGTCATTGATGCACGACATTCAAGAACAAGCTGTTTCAAGCACGAAACCAGCTGCAGTGGGCGAAGAAGAACTCACTCCGAAATGAAGTGGCGAGCCATTCCTTAGAGACGTCTTAGTTTTCATAAGGGGTACAGATAACATCTCCTTATCAGGTGGGCCTAATCTTGGAGACTGCTTGAGACTGGTGACTAATACGATTTTATGGTATCTCGTTCTGAAATGGAGGCATTGAAACAGAAACTGTGCCGGGCAGCCTTGAGTGAATCAGCGATACGATACCCTAAATGTACCGGATATGTTTTGGTACCATTTCACTAGCAAAGCAACTTGAATTCCAAATAACGGGTAACACTGGTATCAAAACCTACCTGTATCGTGTAACTGAGTCCATCGTGTGACTGGGTGTGCTTATAAATCGTATACACTCCAAATCACACTATACTATATTCGAACGGGCAACTGAAGATTTTCAGACATCCCTGAGGTGCATAGAACAGCGAAGTTTTCTTGCTCGGTTTCATTCGATTTTTTGTGCACAAGAATGTCATGAAAATTAAGGGGAGAATACAACAGTAAAGATACAGTATTGCAAATTTGGTCGTTTTACTAGTATCTTATTTATGCCAGCCATTTGACGTGTTCATCTTACCTCTTTACAACTACATCATGCATAATTATGAAAAAGTGGTTATTACCCAGAAATTCGTGGAAGTGGAAAAATAATGCTGATGCCTAATTATCAACACAGCTAGGTCATTTAACACATGTTAACTTCGAGGCTTGCGTGGAAACGAGTCTGTCGCTTTTACTCCAGCGTCAAAGCCGATCGAATCAATGTTGATCTGATGCTATTGATCTATTTGCCGCCAAACTTTTCCTCCCAGTAGATCGATATTATTCTTTTCAATCAATCAAAACCCTTCTATCGGTATAGAAACGCCGGTTTGCAACGCACGCAGATTTACAACCATCTTGACCTCCTGGAAATGTCAGTGCGTGATCATAATCGCGAACCACGCTGACCAGTAAACAGCTCTAGCGTGATACTAAGACAACAGAGGTCAAAAGGTGAACATTGTCGTTTGACCTCCTTAAAGTCATTGCTAGAATTGAAAATAGTGCACACAACAATAAATGTAATGCCTGGTGGAAGTTTCAATCAAATACCCACCCAGCTGCAAGCAGTAGTCTCTCCTCCGTTTCGAACTAGTGCAAAACAGGGCAATCAACATGAAGTATGTCACTAAAAGAGGACTTTTCTACTCCGTGTTTGTAGGATTAATAGGATTCTGAAGCACGCTTTGAAGCTCGAGCATGATTTTTTTCATCAACAAGATTGTACCATGGCACGACATGTTCCTTGCGCACGAAATGAACCCGTTGTTCGCTGAAAGGTCAACTCCAGTTCATTCCCGAGCGTTCATATGTGTGACCTGGAAAGCAAAAACCGACCTCAACAGCCTGCAGTGAACCCCAATTTCTACAGACAGGCATTCAGGAAAGGTTAAACTTCAATTTGAAGCTGGAAAGGATGCAGTTGCTCTTTCCAGGCTGCGTAAAATTGTGTGAGTGCTAGCTCGGGGCTTGTTCTCGGTAGTTGACCTGGCAGGTGTATCAGCCGTCATGCAAGGAAACCGTAGAGGAATCCCCGATAATTCTGAATAAGAGAAACGCAAAAACAAGCTATAGCGTGCAGCAAGCATATCATGTTTTACAAAATTGATCAAGACTTTCGCTAGTCCTCTAAGGAGAAGGGCCATATGCTTTAATAAACCTTGTTTGATTTTTGCGCCTTCAACTCACGCAAGGACATCTTTCATGAGAATATGAAGGCAATGGATGGTACTCTTAGTCAGTAGGCTACAGTGGACACATAAGACGCGGTAACAACTTTCTCTTGTTAAGCACCTCTTTGCGAAAACCCCCCATCGAGTGCGATCTCAACTGTTTAAAGTAGAAGCGAACACGTGCCTCCTTAAGCAGTTTCGTGTCCGCTGCCCGTTGGGCTTGCAACATAACAAAAATCACAAAGATATCAAAACAGCTGAAAGTGGTGAAGATTAATCGGCTAGAAAAAGCACTGTCTCTCCAATCTCATCTTTTTTAGTGAGTATGATTAGACAAAAGCAGATCAAAGTCTTGTTCATAATATCACACTCATAGCGTAAATTTCATCGTAAGCCCGTCCTTACGGAATAAGAACCTGCCCTTACTTCTGTCAGTGACTAAAATATGTAAGTCTTCTAGCACAAAATTACGGAATCGGCCCAGTAATACAGAGCAGTGAGGCTAGTTTAAAAAATTTTGCGATGGATGTTGATATTGATGTCGATCGGCGGAGGATTGGCAACCTATCTGTCGAGCAGACAAATAGATTAAGTTGTAGGGGTTTAAAATATGTAGCTTAGTTGGTACAGTCAATATAGCAGATGCGTAGATCCCTAGTTCGAATGCTAGTCATGACTGTGTTTCCAAATTCCGCAATGTCTTCTCAAAATTTATTGATGGAAAGGCCATGGATGGGTTTTAACATGGATGAATGATACAGGATGATACATCTTGAGCTCACGTTCATTGCGCATGCTCGCCCGATTAACTGGTCTTCTTGGAATACACTGGTAATCAAAAAATCATCTTTCATCGTAACTTTGGGTCAGAGAGTACGAAAAATTCACGCACAAGCACCTTGCTGATAAGTGTGTGTTTTTTTCGACTCTGTAAGCGGAGAACTGATTAGCAATACTCTCTAATGCATCACAGGTGGTCTCGATTCATCTCATTCATTTACTTTCCATATGCGGAGGGAAAGTGTGACGTCACGATTTTGAAAATGTTCGAATTACGGAAAAAAATACTCAATATTCATAAAGCCCTGTTAGTGAGAACGTCAATAGCCAAAATTGAGAGTCTTTCCTTTTCCCAACAACGAGATATCAGGTTTCAAAGTTTTAAATCTCTCTAACAAAATCTTATTATTTAATGCTGGTTCCTAACATAAGGAACCAAGGAATATTAACAGAGAGGTTTGACCAGAGATTTTTTGAGATTCAAACGCCTCTAGTTTAAACACTATATACACTACAGGTCTGGTACTTAGGGAAATAGCCTATTTTAGGATTGGCTTTCGATATATGGAGTCAGATTATACTATTTCTAAAACTTCTGATTTGTGACGTCATCACTTTCCCTCGGCATCCACGAAAGAGATTTTTTAAAAAGCCAGATATAAACAGGTTCCTAGAAAGTTAGGGAGAGACATAGGGATCACTGAAACAATTCATACTTTTTCCCGCCCCTATCTTTAATTTTCACTTGTCAAATGGTATATTTAAAGGGTAGGCCATATTTAGCAGAAATCGGTTCTGAGCGATGGTATTCTCGACGGTGATTTATGCAACAGCTTGATTAGACGAAAAGGTTTCTTTCTGACCTGCAAATTTTCCAGAAACATATCTTTGCCATCAGAGAAAAGTCGATTGTGTCTCAACAACGACCGATCTTTTCCCCCTTTGAAGGATTTGACATGGTCCTACTACCACAACACAACACACACAAGCAACAACAAAATATAAATAACACACAACAGATGATAAGGAGCACATCCATTCTTTTTTTCTCTCGAACCCAGGGCACCAGCAGAAGTGTTACAGCAATCGATCTTACAAAGGGATTTTGCAGTGATCACAGTAAAACAGGGACCGCAGAGCTGGGGTGCCGGGGGAGGCCCCCCACTTTTTTGCAAGTAGAAGTGTTAATAATGTGTTTTCACAGAGTTGTAATACAGGGTTAGAGTAAGAAGTGATCTTGACCCCCCTCCCCACTTTCAAAACCGTTGCGCGGGCCCTGTTTGTGTGAACGTACTCAAAGCTCCCGTGTATAGTTAAAATTAACGCTCTAAACCTTTAAACTTCGCAACCTTTGAAGCCATCTACTACTCTTGGTTCTAAGCTTTCCAAACCATTTCACTCCACGCCCCCTCTGGACTTGTCTTAATCCCATTTGCTTCAACGTTCCCTCAAGTTTATTAAAGCTATCACTTTTCACCAACATCCAACAGTCACTATGGAGAATACCCTTTGAAGTTTAGAACAACAGCAATGTTTTGAGCGTGATCAGGTTTTGAATAAATGTCGATTTATTACTATCCTTCCCACTTTGATCGTTGACTGTACCATGCGACTCCAAAGTAATTGGAAATAGCCAACTAAAATTACAACTAATTGTCATCACAGATTTATGCTTGATAAAGCCTAAATAATGTAGAACATCCAAAAGATGTAACAGTACCGGTATTTTCTTCTCCAAACCCCCTTTTTGCCTAGACATCCTGTCACGCAAAGTGCAATAAAGAACCCCCCTCAAATCCCATAACTTCCCTGTCGGGAACTACTACTCTAAATCTGTGTTTGATGTCTTTAGTAAGGAACAAGAGAGACGTTGAGTCTCTTACAGATAACTTACTATCTTCCGTCGCGACAAGATAGTGTCGTATATTACTTTGCTCTGTTGATTTTCCGTCCGTCTTACACAGTGTCTGTCACATGTGAAAAGGTTCATTTGTTGTAGTGTTTCGATGATTACGTGTCCGCGTGAGTTCCCGTTATGGAGGACAAAGAGAATCGGTTGACGACTTCTGAATTTGAAATTTCTCTAAATTATTAAACAGAAACTATCATGAATGATCAAACTGGTTTATACATCTGGCCACGGATGAATCGTCTATAATAATGTTTCAGTAATGTTCTATTCAGGTTTCTACAATTGCTCTCTAATTATTTCATGCCGAGTTTAAGCCACCCCTTCAGGTCTTCATCAAATACAAAGAAATATGATACGACATAGAAATACAGTAAGACTACATTAAGGAAAGGTTTTATTTGAACAGGAATGGTAATTATAGGAACGTACGAGTATAAAGGACTAACAAAAAGAAAAGTGAGTACATAGTCATCATTAGGAAAAGACAAATTCCATGCTGCAATGTAAACATGAAACAAGAAAGGATCAAGCAGAATTCAGGTATTTGGGTACCATCATTACAGAAGACGATTGATGTGACAGGGAAGTCAAAGGAAGGACTGGAATGGCAAAAGAGGCATTTTCCAGCTTTAAAGGACTCATTACCAACCACAAGATAAACTTAGAAAGAGGCTGGTAGAGACCTTTGTTATCGCGAGAATGTTGATTGGTTGTGAATGTTGCACTTTAACTCCCCAGTTAAAGAAACGACTGTAGGCTATGGAAATGTAGCTGCATTGGCGAATGCTGAAGACTAGTTGGACCAAGCATCTCACAAATGAAAAGGTACTCAGGAGGGCAAATGCAGAGACAAAGCTGCCATTTTAGCTGTCTTACAGGAAGGATAGAGGGTAAAAGAGACAGAGTAAGATAAAAGATGACCATCATGGAAGCTCTGAGTAGTCTGGTCAATATGTGTTGGGGCAAAATTTCATCTAGCAAGAGAAGGAGGCTATAGAAAATCGAATTTGCTGACGTTCGTAAAGGATATGGCAATTGACAGAGAAACTAGTAGTATATGTGTATGGAGATTTTCTTGTACTCTTTTGAATCTTTTCCTATTAAAGTCTTCTTACAATTCATTTGAGTGCTACGCTTATAGACTAATATCAAAAACCTATTTTGCTAAGCTTTAGCAAATGGACACCATATTTTCGTAATCTCTTTCCTATTTTCTGTCTTTTGTGGTCAACGCAGCCATTTACCTGTGTCTGATATCTAAAAAACACTGGATCGAACATCTTCCGTCTCAAGGTGAGGTCAGTCTTTGGACGCCATTTTAGTCCCCATCAAACAAAGCTTATAAACAGTGTTATCTAACATGGTGGACCTTCCAACGCTATGTTAACTTACGGGGACTAGTATTCGTGACTACACTATTTCGCTGTTGGAAACAATGGGATTGCTATATCCGGTCTTTTCTAGAGATTAGTAGTGCGATGCCTCTGATCCCCTGATCCTAACAAAATTTTGCATATTTACCTAAAATTCTACACCTACGTTTGATCTAATCTGCGTTTTTAAGTATCCAAATCAGTGCCGTAGCCACTGGGGGGCTGGAGGGCTATAGCCCATCTAATAATTTCTAAGGTGATTGAAACATTTTCCTGGCCAAGTTAATGGAGCATTGAAATCATTTGATTGAAAATAGGTTTAGCCTACCCAGTAAATATCGGGTGATTACGGCTCTGAAAATGTATGATTTTTAATCAGATTTGTAAAAATATGCATCAAATCTCAGAAGTCAATGAAATCATTGCCTAAACATTTGTAATTTGAAGGAACTGTGTACGAACTCTTAGCAGTTAATGCATAATAAAAATTCCTCCATGACTGACTTTCTATATTCTAAAGAATCATCCTCTAATTAGCTACACTAAGATTAGGACAGAAAGAGGATTTCTATGTTGTCAGAGTGAGGTTATAGGTAGAGTTCAAAGCACTTTGAGATATAATCTGTCAATAATGCGTAAATATTTCTGTACAGGCTATTGATATTGGCAAATAAGAATGAGGAATAACTATGATTTTGTAACATTGCGAAATCAAAGATCTGTAGACATATTTGAAACTTTATAAACATTTCCGAACAAGGCAGTGTACAAATATCTCGTTTTACTTTCAGCTGGCCTTTCTAGAATCCATCCACATCAAACAAGAAAACCGTTGCTTTGTTGTCAACAGAACTTGTCTCTTCATTAGGCTTTTCCGTTAACCACTCAGTTCCACGGGCACTGCTTGGTCAAAATAACACCAATCCGGCTGTAGGGATTCTAATTGGCTACTCTGAAAACATAGTTGGGTATTAGTTTCATAGCTTCCTTTTTCAATTTCATTTCTGACTATTTTGTACTCTGAGGAGTGACAGACGAGAAAAGATTTTAATTGCAAAAATGTTGTCGTTACTTCGTGCCGTTCTATTATTCCGTACCATCAACAAATTTCTCTACAATAGATATGTATGCAATCATGGTCTCGCTTGCAGTATTGTTTGTCTTTACATAGTACAACTGTAAATAATCAGAACTGCAGTTTAGTACCTCTGGAAACTGATTTACCTTATAAAAAATAGAAATTCCAGATACTGATGTAATTAGGAATGCCTTGGCATGATCATTAACAAATTTACTTTATGTACTATGTAAGGACGAAATGCTTGACATCATTAAGTTCTCTGCTGTGATATCTTTTTTCGTTTAAACAGCAAAGAATGTTTATAAGCAATACCTGTACTCGGTACTTGTGAATTGTTTCTTCATCAGACTGTCTCTATGACTTGCTCTATTAAATCCATTTTTAGTCCATAATCCGTAGATCGTAATCTACAGCTCATACTTGTCAGTAAGCAGAAACACGTCCATTTACAGTTTTCGGGTTTCCTTACTTTGCAGCAACTTTTAGGTGTGCTGTGTATATTTATAAATCTGGCAGTCAGGGTTGTTTTCCTGATCGGAATCCAAACAGAAGATAGTACTAGTATTGAATTGAACATATGATAGTGATGACCCTGTGATGCTGTAGATAACCATCATTTAAAGTATACAACTGCATCATGAATTATTTTTCCTGGAACTTTAGTGATCCACACTTGCAAACGCCAACTTACCTGCCCCTTTGCCCCTTTGCCCCTTTGCCCCTAAGCCCCTAAGCCCCTAAGCCCCTTTGCCACTTCGCCCCTTTCCTTCAGTGGATTCTACTGACAATATGTCAGTACATAGACATTGAAAGGTGTCTGGCTGATAAAAGTATTGAGATCCGAAAACATTATAGCAGCGGCATAAG
>JAAAKL020002062.1:0-23915 GCA_010016065.2 Carybdea cf. marsupialis auct. non (Linnaeus, 1758)
ACTCTGTGAACATTCTTTCACTCACCTTGAAAATTATTGGGGGGCTATAGCCCCCCAGCCCCCCCCCAGTGGTTACGGCATTGTGTTATATCATGTTTTGCTCATCGGTTAGTCAAAACGCTCAGTTGTCGACATGGGAAGGAGACGGACGCAGTCAATAAGTCTAAGGGGGTAGGGAAAGAACGTTTGAGAAACACTGTCGTAGGCTATGAAATCTCAACAGCACGAGGCAATTTTATTCGCCTCCTGTGCAGTAGCTACGATCGTTTGCCACTTGGTTGCCAAGTCGGACTGGTTGACCGTAACAACATTCTCGCCATTATGAAAGTTACACATATTCAAATTCGGTCGACGAAAGATCGCTTCATTCAGATTAATGTACCTATCTGCAATTATTGTTAGGTCCATAGTCACTTAGTGTGAGAATAGAGTCACACGGGAACTATCAGTGAGTTAGCTATTGAAGGTGTGTGTGTGTGTCAAAGTCTAAAATATTACTACTGCCATGTGGCAAGCATACTTGTAAATAATTATCCAGCAACTGACGTCGCCAAGGCTTCAGAGGAACATTTCATCGCCCATTGCTCTTTGTCAGAATAAACGACGAAAGACGAAGTGTGCCAATTCTGATTGTTTTAAAATTAAGTGCCAATTCTGATTGTTTTAAAATAAAAACTCCAATCCTATTACTAGGCAAAGCCTTTGAATAATGCGTACTGTTCCTCGAAGAACTAATAGTTGTGCTACGGCATTCACGTTAGTCTATTGTGGAAATAGCTGTTAATGAAGATTAATAAATGGTGAAGAATGGATGTTATCAACTGAATACGTAACGTACGATATCATAAGTATACACTATTGAACATTTTGGGAGCGCTTTGAAAATATAGTTAAATGGTTTGTTGAATTGGATCTCTCTGGTCAACGCGGAGGCTCTTAAATGGAACTCCAGCCTTATACCAACCGAGATTTGAAAGAGATTTCAATCAGGCAATCAACCGCTGTAAGTTGGCTGTAGAGACAAACAGCGTTGTCGCTTAAATTGCATTTAGGTCGACCAATCCGTAAGATTGGCGTTCCAGCAAAATCTCACCGTAAGTTTCATAAATGTCTGTGAAAGTCTATAGAAAAGCGCTCTTTAGTAATACATAGATACCCCTTTTTATTGCTAAAACACATAACACAGGAGAGAGAGTTTCAAGGAGGTAAGTTGATTTTTACATAAATGGTAGTATTAATAAGCTCTGGTGAAAATGTTATAATTCTATCACAGGAAGCTTTCCATGGAACAACTGCCAAGTTATTACAAGCGTCTGGCAGTAGTAGAGGATGGTCCTGTTTGGATGACCATCGGAAGACCGAAGTTAATTGTCATGGATTGTAGAGACTGAAGGAAGGCCTCGCTTTGACCTTACAAAATAAAACAAAAGCGTCATAGAGTAGTATATTGTTTCTTTAACGGAGTCTGAGAGTCAATTTACAATCCTTCCAAACGGCGGACGATTTTATCGATCTGCAGACGAATGTCCATATCAATTTTGCATTAACAACATTTCATGTTCTTCGTGTTATTGTTGTGTAACTGTAAAGGCATCTTATGATAAAGCTATTCGGTCGAATAAACTTACATCCACGTATTATCAAGGTATTATCGAGCTGCAGGATGGCAGTAGTGGTTCTTCTCCATTTTTTTCCTGTTAACATCTTGAACAATGATACTACGGAAGTGATGGATACTCCTTCATTAGAATAGTTGAGATAACAGTAAGACCCTAGTTTTGATTACTAAAATTGATTACTAAAAATCGTTCCATCTACGAATTATTTACCGTAGATGACGTCACGATCATGGTAAACAACGTTTGCTTGTCAAGTATTAAAATACGTCATCATATGAACAGAAATTCTGGAAAGAAATAGTGGGTAAAAATGCGTCCTTGTAGTACACCTTCACAAAGAAAACAACTGACAATACAATATACATACATACATGCTTGCCTTTCTGCCTCAAATTCTATTCTACTTGTAACATAGAACTCCATAGAAGTCGTAGAATATTCTAAAACATTCTGAAAATTTTTTACTGTGTTCTGTACAAACTTCTGGAAGGTTCTGGAAACCTATAGAACCTGGCAGAACGTTATAAAATATTATAGAAGGTTATAAAATGTTCTGGAAAGTTGAATGTTGTAGAACAATCCAGATTTAATAGCTCTGATATCTAGACAAGCGAGATGAAGGCTGTTCCAAGACAGCATCTACTTTCAGTTATGTAGAAAACTAAATTCATACAGTGTGAGCATGTTATTAAATGGCACCACTAGGGAATAACAGTATATGCACTTAACAGACTGGTCAACCTTACCAGCTCAGCCTAACGTTTGATCTTGATCCACTTCTTTTGACAATCGCGTCAAAACATTAGTTGAGGATTGAACGAAATAAGTCACACTTTGACGAGAAAAGCTTGTTCAGCGAATAGGAGTGTTCTTTCTTGGCTTGTTGTCTCCCCATAAAGTGCCTTTGCTGAAGTTTACTCTTCTTCTCTCTATAACAATTTCTTCAGCGTCTCTTTTCTACTACAATTTTGAAGAGACACTAGAGAAAAGTGAGACTATCACCACCGTGGTATGAACCCTGAAACGCATGCAATAGCTATCAAACATCACAGGCATCAGCATCTACCTAAGCATTTCAATCTCCTAGTACAACTTGTCCTGCTTTCGTAAACTGGTCAACGTTTTCAGCAAGTCTTCACAAAACTCTTCGACAACGTGATCATAGCTATCACAAGATGGCATGTAGACCTCGATGGTGCTTAAATTCTGAGCTATTGCTGACATCTTGTCATCCCTAACGCACCATACTTTGAGGCTATCCTCTGTTAAGTATTCGCCAATCTCTTCCACCTCATTTCAGCCATGCCGACTATATTCTACATGAATTTGTCAAGTTCACTTGCCGAAAACTCAAACCGTTCCACACCTTGAAGATTTCTGAAGTTGCACATGCCAATTGCGATACTTTCTTTAGAAATTCATAGTTGTTGCTCACTGGTAGTATACTTGTCACAGTTCATCCCAGGGGCTTTAACAGATAGCGTGGCCGTATTTATCCTGGGCATCGACCAATTCAGCATGGAATTTGTGTCTGATATTACATCAACGGTGATTCAGCGGACTGGTAATCCTGCTGGTGTCCATCTCCTTTCTAGATTATAAGAGGCGTTCGTCCCAGAGTGTTCATCCACCGTTCTACAGAATTTGTTGTTGTCCTGCCGGGTATAGAGACACCCTCCCCCTGGTAAGACAAATGACAAGCCAGATGGGCGACCAGTTTAGACGCTGATCACTCGCCCATGAAGTAGATTGTACTTATTTACTCGCCATGGCAGATTTGTTGAAACTCTGGGACCAAAATTTTTAAAATAATAAAAATAATAATTTTTATAAAATCAGTTTTGAGACTAGGGACTTTAAACGTAAAGGTATAATGCATTTTCTGTCTGTGCCTCCTAAACAATTGTAGAAAAAAATGCAGGAACCGATTTCTATCAGAGATTTTGAGGAATACGGAGAGAAGAATCTTCCCAAGTATGCTTACGAATATTACAATTTAGGAGCTGAAGAGGGCTTTTCAGCACGAGAAAATTGCCAAGCCTTCAAAAGGTATTCCTAACAGGTCACATTTTTCTTAGCCTTAATTTTATGATTGAATTATAGCGCTCTGGTTATCCCTATTTGAATTTGCGTTATCCTTATTTGAATTTGCGTTCTCCTTATTTGAATTTGCGTTATCCTTATTTGAATTTGGTGCAAGAGGCTAACGTGGTGCAAGACAAGGGTTTTCAATTAGAGCTATTTAACATCGTTTAGTCTTGGCAGAATGTAATCAGTGTGTGTGTGGAAGAGACTAATTGCTCTCCTAAAATTGGAGGATGTCCTAATCGTGAATTGAAATCTCACAGGCGTAACCAAGGGGGCATGGGACTGCACTTAATTATTTTGTAATTGTATAAATATTAAGTAAAAATATGTAAGCCACGCCTTTCTGCTGCCAGACACTAATTGCTTGTCTGGTGGTTGCGCCACTGAATCAAATATAGACAAAATGTGATTCAAACTGTCATGTTTATTTGCTTTTAAACAGCATTCCTAATATTTGAAGGATTGATTCCTATTTTATACTTCTTCTCTCCGGTCTCTTTCTTATTTGGTTTTTGTATTTAGCTATGTTAAAAACACCTACTCCATTTTATGGTGAACCATTAATTCCTGCTCTATAAGACCTTAGACATTTTGAAGGTCATCTTTACTTTTTAACTCAAAACGTTTATGGTACAGAGCTTCAAGACACCACGAAATAGAGAAACATTTTGGTACTCCACGAAACGAAACGAAACTCAGAAGGGAACTCAGATGGGTTTTTTAAAAGATCAGAATTAGAATTTGGATTGCCTGTTTGTTATTGCGTTTTTTACTAAACAGTGTCTGTATCATCTATATGATTAACTGAATAGATCTCACTGCATTAAACGCTTAGAGAAGACTCGGTTAAGCGGGGATAAATAAGATGTACGAATCATAACTATTTTAGGTATTGGATAAGCGTGGATAAAGTGGTTATGAATCATGAGCATAACAACGCAAATATTCTCACAATTAAATCATGCTGCTATCAGATATGCAGCACGTCAATTGCTGATCAATACAACGTATCTGAGTAGCTACACCATTGACTTTAAGCCGTAACGGGCCTATAGCGATTCCAGGCGCGATTCCAGGCGCGGTTCCTGGCGCGGTTCCTGGGGCGATTCAAGAACAATAGAGTAAACAAGGTAATAATTTCGTCTTGAAAGTATGTTTCTCATTAGTTTGGATATTTGTCTCCTAGGTTGCGCATAAGGCCATCGATTTTAAAGGGCATTACAACGGTAGACACCTCAACCACCATCCTTGGAATTCCTGTTCCATCTCCAATATGCATTGCTCCAACTGCATCTCACAGGTTGGCGCATCCAGATAGAGAGATAGCCACAGTAAAAGGTACTTATCTTTGTGTTATAGCTTTTTCTGCAGAGTAATACATGATTATATGCATATAAATTTACTATCAATAAGCATGAATGTGTACGGTAGCAGTGTGGATCAATCAGGGAACTTCTCGAACCAAGCACCAGCATGTGGAAGTGCTGGGAAGTGACACTGATGATGCATTGACCGCAAGAGTCGAAAATTAGGATCAACCTCTGAAAATCTTGACATTATTTAATCATTAATATTTGTCAAAGAGCCAGCATTCTCCTATGTGTATAAATGATAAATCGCTCTCACTAAAACACACAATTTCGTTTACGTTTCGACATTATCTTTTTCAAAACTACGTTATTATTAAGTAAGTAACAATTAAGATTGAAATAGTGACAAAAGATGATTATGTGTTACTTTGCAAGCACGTATAGCATGCACTACATTTACTGGCGGCAAAGTGCTGTTAAATGTGATTACTGTGCTCATGTTTTTATGATGCTGGCGATGATGTGAATTTATGATGGGGATGATGTTACTGTGCGGACGACAGTATTGTTGAGGACGGTGATGATTATGATGATGATGATGATGATGATGATGATGATGCTACTGGCGCTACAGCTGCTGATTATGATAATAATGCTGATGATACCCAACTTGATAATTATTGTAGTGATTATAAAGCGATGCGATGACACCTTTGGTGTTGGAGATAATGACGTTACTGCAGCGATAATGATAATAAGCACGATAATAGTAATGATGATGGCGATGACTGTTACGATTATGATGCTTTACATAATTATTATGAGAATCATTATGATGTAATGCATTTATAGGTATGACTATTATGATGATATATGATATTTATGATGTTGATACCTTTAGGTATGATGATAATGATGATGATTATGATGATAGTTATGATGTTGATACCTTACGTTACGAAGATAATGATGATTATTATGATGATGATGGTGATGATGATGATGATGATAGTTATGATGATCGTAATGACGACTCAGGTAAGAATTAACAGCAGTAGCAACAGTGCAATAAAGAATTATCCTCCTACACCCTTTTGAGAGGGATTACAGTGGCACACTTTTATGTGGAACTTTTATCGGTAAGGAGGGCACTCTAATGGTTGCTACCTAACAATCATCATCACTAACAATACTGTTAATGACATCCTAACCCTTTAACAAAAATTTAAGCCAACTTTGAACGTGGCATTGCATTTCCAAATTATTGATGTTTCTTGTTTCACGGTCTTCATTTGCAGCAGCTGCTGAACATGGAATTATCATGATCTTAAGTTTATCGGCATCGAGCAGACTACACGAAATATCTTCTGCTGCAGAAGGAAACTCTCTTTTCTTGCAGATGCTATTATTCAGAGATCGAAATACTACGCTAGCCGTAATAGATAGAGTAGAGAAGGAGGGATTCAAGGCTATTGTCCTTACTGTCGACCGCCCAACGCCTGGTTATCGACGTCATGATGTAAGAAACAATTTTGCAGAGAAACGAAATTTGCGTTTTGATGACTACTTTCTCAAGGACTTTTTACCTCCTTCTGGTACATTGAAAACTACTGAAGAGTTTTATGAACACATGTTTTCGATTTACGAGTCGTCAATATCATGGGAGGACATAGACTGGCTTCGATCTAAGACTAAGCTACCCATATTACTAAAAGGCATATTGACGGGTACGGATGCTGCTGAAGCGGTTAAACATGGTGTTAGCGGTATCATTGTATCAAATCATGGCGGTAGACAGCTTGATGGAGTGCCAGCTACGGTAAGATCAGAGCAAGTTATCCGATATTGTCCTTGCTTAAGTACCTTGCCTGACTGGCAAACAATTGTTGCCAGGGTGATCCAAGTAAAGTTATTTAGATCGTTTGGTAGTTATCAACCGTAACATTATGTAAATATTAACATCGTTAAACACGCTGCATATAGTCCACGTGTATATGATATTATTGCTTCACGTGCAGAACTCTTCAATATGGGACTTACAATTGTAGAAAGGGTATAAGTAGAGTAGCCAGGGCGGCAATGTCTCTTTTGACGAAATCTTTCAAGAAAGAAATGTAAATCATATTCAAAAACTGTAATTATTTTTGTATCAGGTAATTTTTTTGGCTTGATAATACCTTTGCCTTAGAATCACTGTCTAGGCCCTCCTCTTTACTTCGTGCATAGGCTCATTTTAAATTAATGAAGCCCTAACATATTAGGTCCGCATTAAGTATACAGGTCGCAGGGGCAGATCCAGCGTTTGAGTTCGGGGGGTATTAAAAATATAGGTACTCCCAAGCAATCAGCCAAGGGTGTAGCAGAAAGGCCTATATAACGTACATATAACAGTTCTTTATTATATTTATCTGTTTCTGTGTTTACTTTTCTTATCTTATTCATCTACTTATTTTATATGATATGTCTTGAAAGATTTCTACTCAAAATTTGACACTTTGAAATTTTAACGTTTGGAGGGGGCATGGCCCCCCCTCTGGACCCGCGCCTGACAGGTCGCCTGTAGCGTTTATTCCAAACCCTTGCTGATTCTGCATGCTTTCTGTTGCTTCAGGTTTCTGAGCATGTTCTGTTGCGGATATTGTAACTGTAGATGCAAACCTTATATAAAGTCACTTTTTTGATTAACCAAATGCAAGAAAGGCGTACATAATCACACGTACTGCCTTAAAATGGTACTAGTCAACTGTAATAAGTAATTTTAAGCGTTGCTTCAGTATGTTCTGTAGAGAAGAAGTTCAGAACGCCTCTTCGTATGTGACACATTACAGTATTATGCAAGGCAGTCACCATTTGAGCCATTTATTGTTGCCCTTACCATGTAAAGTGACATGAAAATTACACACACCCAGTTCCTCCTCAGTCACAATTTGCAAGTTGCGGCATTGATTTATGTTGATTTTGGCACAATGTAACTGTTTGTATTTCCAATGACACTGAAACCGAAAAGTATTGATTTTGTCTGTTGTTTTCTTTGTTTGTATCGGTACAGATTGAGGCTCTACCCGAGGTGGTGAAAGCAGTCAATGGAAGATGTGAAGTGTTTGTCGATGGTGGAATTCGATGTGGCACTGACATCTTGAAAGCGTTAGTTCTTGGTGCCAGGGCAGTGTTTGTAGGGAGGCCTATCATTTGGGGCTTGGCGTACAAGGTAAGCAGGTCCACATCAAATAATATGGCAGCAGTGTATATCGAGTGACAAGTTGGCAATGTCTATCCAACTTCAATTGATTACTTTTTCCAATTTACCTGAATTTGAAGAGAATGAGTTTCAGTAGCTATGGTAAGGGATTACTTCATTGTAATATTCCTCATATGATATTAATAGAACTTTGAGGGCGGGTACGATCACCCAACAGTTTACCTTCAAAAATGAAATCATTGTCCATACAAAATTGCCAGAGGTCGCTAGTAAAGAGAATCAAATGCCCATAAGAGTACCAAATTGCTTCTTCAACAGCAAATTGTCCACTCGTAATTAGAGGAGTACAAACTGGTCATATGTATTGTATGTTTAAAGTATCAAACTTACAGTCATAATAAATTTAAATTTACTATGGTTACAATGGGAGCAATGTTCTCTCTTTTTATCGAAAAACGTCTCCGAGTGGACATCATGGTATCACTTTCATCAGATCCCTTTAGTTTGTTGGTTTTACAATTATTTACTAAAACACAATTTATGGGAAAATTTTTTTTTTAATTTTATTTTATCTTATTTATTTTATGCAATTATTCTTAATAAATTAAATGAATCGTAAAAGATATTTAACAGACAGGAGCCGTGATTCTTAAAAGTGTGTTGAGGGATAAGAATACCTTTGTTTAAACATCCAGAATCTAACCTTTGAATACATACTTGGCGAAACTATGTCAAAAGAGGGATGACGTACCACCGAGCCCCAGCGGTTCCTAATATGCGCGAACAGATTGTGCAAGCAAAATTTTTTGGGTATTATTTGAATAAACGAACATAATTTTCATAACTTTTCAAAGTAGTACTTCTAGCATTATGAGAAACCCGAAATCATTTTGTATACTTGATTTCTGCAAAACAGGAGCCCCTGCCAGAGTAGGAACACTGGTAGAGCTCTTCGAAACTGTTAGTAGAAATGGGTGGGGTCCAGTTTACCCGAGCCCGTTACATTTGGTACTGCTGCAAAATGGTATTAACTCCTCCAACTTCGGGTGAGAATACATAATCATCTCAGAGAAAATGACAGACCTTCAACAGCTGCTGTTGTCAGAGACCATTGCCCTCAGACAACCAAAGGCAAGGACACTAGTAGGGTTTTCAAACATATAACAGAATGGCCGCTTCAGGCCGTTTTATGATGAACATATGTCTGTCAAAGGGCCGTCGATCTTTTGTCATGCATGCTAGGAAATTGTGCCATGGAAAAGGAATATATTAAATTGCCATTGTGCTTATAAAAGACACTGAAGGAGAAATGTCATCCTGATGTGGACATTTTCACTTTTCTCTACTATCTCTTCAAACTTAATACTTTGACGTCATCTTTTCTCGATAAAGCTTTGTGTCTTTTAATGGGCTATGGACAGCATGTTGGGCCAGCAGGAAGTCCTTCCATGGTCATGTCACATGATGCAGAGAGGCTGGTCTTCAAAATTGCATAGAACTGGATATCAACGTCTACCGGTGGAGTTCTGGGAGGTAATGTGAGGACTAGAGAGAAATGAACTAAGTTATCATCGTGGCACCAAAGATACGTTGGTAGAGCAGCATGACACGACTACGTAGGTCCCGGGTTCAAATCCCTTGTCTGTTTTCACTTTTAGTATCTCTTCAAACTAAAGTAGAAAAGAGTATCTGATGAAATTGAAATAGAGAAAGGCGAGCAAACTTTAGTAGAGGTACTTGGTCGGGAGACAACGAGCTTAGACAGTACATTTTCATTAGCTGAACAAGCCTACAGAGGAGAGGTATTGGATCAATATTTTAAAAGCATCAATTCCTCTCTCCCAGATCTATAGGTCGCACCCTCGGATACAAAAAAGAAAATTGCCTACCCAGCAGGACATCTTCGACGATATGTTAGTCTTATTTTGCAGCAAAAATCAAGAGAATTAGGAAGGAACTGTCTTCACCAGAATACGGAGAGATTAGGGGAGAAGTGATGATGGCATTTGACGGGAGCACATGGGAAGATTAATCGTTCGTTTCATTGACGATAGGTGGGTCATAAGGCAGCGACGTATGAGCAATCAATATTTTGGTCAATGTCAGTGATCGCTGAGCTAGCAAGGTCTCCCGATGAAGCTCTTGCTGTTGAATTCAATAGAAAACCGAGTTATCTACTAGCAGCGACGAGAGATGGAACTAGTGTTAATGAAAGGGTACCAAACCAAATAAAATTCATCTTTCCAAACATGTTTAGCGTTTTGTGTTGGGTACCATCTCATGATTCCTACTCTGCTAGAGTTTGGAAATCTCTGGGTCTATTTGGTTCACAGCCACAAGTCAAGGTTGGCATAGAAAGACCTAACTGACCAAACCCATATAGTGAAACACGCTAATGGTCGAAGTGAAAATTTTGGGAACGATGAAAGATTCTTCAAAAGAACACGGTAGAGGAAATGCCTCCAACTATCGTGCAGCAGCTGCTAGCTTGGGCTTCAAATCATGAGTCTCTCGTCAAACCGAAGCTAAATCTTGCCGTGACCATCGGCGTCGGGGAGCACTTTGTTAAGGGTATCTAGGTGATGGCCCTCTTATGTATTCATGTGACGAGAAGCTCCAAGCTGTTGTAGAGGACTACTAGACGCTGTAACAAATGCGAGTGCAGTTGTGACCGTAATTGCCGATCAAGATCTATATCGTAATCGTAGCGGTTCTATTACAATGAGTCAAGCCATCAGTTCACGATGCTGCGATACTAAATCTTCACGAAAGTACAATGTTGAGCTATTTGACAAAGTTGCGGCCTTCATTTCAGGGAGGGATATGTGCTCTGTGACTATCAGTTGGTTGAAACCTACAAAAGCTAACGTAGAGGCTCACGAGGACTTTCCATTCCTCGACAGTGACCCAACCATGGATTCCCTTATACAATCTTTTCGTGCCTAGTTGCTACGGTCCTAAGGAGTAATAGTAAACAGTGAAATTCTATTGTCTGTAATTTTGGTATCAAAGATATACTTTATTTTGAGTATGTTGTGAAAAACAGTTATTGTAACTATTAACTTTTAGATTGAAAGTTGCTGATTACAAAAAATTGCTAAAAAAATAAATTTTCTGTTACAAGCATGATTGCTTAAGGGTAAACATTTATTATCGCGAAAGGTAAGGACCGTCAATGGTAACTGTCAACAGCGTTGGTAGTAAATACTTAATATTATATTTCAGGGTCAAGAAGGTGTAAAGAAGGTTCTCCAGATATTCAGTGATGAACTTGAGAGGGCAATGATATTATCAGGTATGATTTAGTGATTCAGGTTTTAGATACATTGACCGAATACGTACCCTTACTTGAAACAATCTTTGCTTAATTAATGATATAGAAATCGACAAAAATAAAGCCAAGAACATTATGATTTGCTAAAGTAACTTTTGGTTATTATCTGCCAGTTGTTTTCAAACAATTCGTGAAATATAGTCAACAAATGTCACCAAATACCTGTACTTCGATGTTTATTCGGATTTGTTCAAAATGGGCCTTATGGAATACTGAAGTGTGATCGAAAATTGACCCAAAACAGATCTGAAAACGGCTATTTTTTATGTCAAATTACCTAATTGGAAGGTAAGATTTAAAGTGTCAGAAAAGCTTACCAAAATGTTATCTTCACCTGCAATGAAAAATGACATTGGCAGACAAAAAGACTAAACAATCGATAAAGTGGAGCACACAATTCCAAATTTCTTCCCACCTCTTTAGTAACAAAATGGTACTGGTTAAAAGCTAAAGTTCGATAACTTGGGGCCAACCGTTGCAATGTTTACATAGGGAGGGGCTCCAAAATCCTCCCTACCAAAGCAGAATTGCCGTGCTGACATTTTGTCTAATTAATATTCATATTAAAACAAAAATGGGCCGTAAATACACTACTCTACATCTCGAAAAAATGGCATTATTTTAGGCACTTTATGATTGTAATGGCATTATACTTTATTCTGCTGACTCTTCATGCTATAGTTCAATGCCTTTATATCGGAAGTAATATTCGTATACAATTAACAGTGCAATTTTCATCTGCTAATTCCTGTAAGCCTACTGATTAGCCAGTTTAATTATCATTCTATAGGTTGCAACTCTATCCATAACTTGAGGCCTTCGCTCGTAGTACACGAGAGTTACTACAGAGATATGGTTTCCACTATCGCTACAACACAGTAAAGGGAGAAAGGAAATTTGTGGCACTTTCTTATCCTACAGATATATATGATATGATATTCGTATTATGGAACTACGTAAATGTAACTATTCAAATAATAAAAAGGTGGACATATTTTGCGTCAATAAGTATGACGTATGGTGTTCGATACTAAGATTGATCGAGCAAAGTCATGAAGTTGGTAAGGATTCATTATACGAGATAATAACAAATCCTCGTGTACATTTTAAAGAATAATCACATTGGAGCCCATGGACGAGATTATATTGTAAATAATCACATTTCTTTAGCTTCTTGTTTGGTTTTATGTTCGCTCTATCAGCCACTCCTTCTCCTTACTAGAAGCCCGTCTGTTTGCAGGCATTTTATTATATTTTTTAAAAATTATTTCACCCTGTTCAAGGACGAAGCCACTATTAGGAACGGGTTAACTTTTAACCTTCGGATTACAATCTATTCATGCTTGCTATTTATGTCATTCAATCTCTTTGCGCTTGCTATTCATGCTTGCAGTCCCCTCTCTGTCATTATCTCTCGAAAGATAGTTTTCCACTTCACGAGAGCAGATGACAGAGCACAGTACCTCCGGGATCGTGGCAGGCAAGTTCAGGGTCGGTTCAAACCCACGACCAAAATCCTAAGGAAGGAACTTTATCTGTTGCAAATTAGGTAATATAAGGGAGTAGGAACATTTCAACAACTTAATTAGCGTGATATCTGGCGTTTTCAATAGCATCTTGTGCACAATCGGGGCCTTTATCCTTTTCGAGCCTCAAAATATCAGTTATCAAGATTAGAAGGGGTACGGTGTAACGATGAGTATGACTCTTCAAGAAGACGAATTGTGGGCCACCAGGAAACTTTTTCATGCCCACTAGGTAATTCAAAACATGCATTAACACCGATTTTCTGACAAAATTATAGAAGTGCGTTGATGCGTTAGGGAGAAAATGTGAGCTTACAGTACAGACAATTTTTAGTAGTGTAGTATATGTAAGCGACGTATTCTATTTCGTATAATATATACCCACTGATCTCTAAAAAAGACTGGATCGAGCTTCCCATTGATTCAAACAGCGAAATAGTGTGGTCACGAATGCTAGTTCCCAGACGATAAAATGGGATGTGAAGGAGGCTAAAATGGTGTCCAACCACTGACCTCGCTATGAGACGGAAGATGCTTGATCAGTGTTTTTCAGAGATCTATGCATATACCCAGTTAAAAAAACACAAAACAACAACCCAGTTAACAAATTAAAAATCTGTCAATATTTGATAAATTGCATATATGAAAACCTATCATTTCATATGACTATATAGCATGGAGTGTCAGGGAATCAATAGAAAAAGTCACTAGAAAGGGCCCTGCTACCGTCTCTCAAGTGGCCAAATGAGTACAACTTCAATGTTAGGTGGCAAATGACGACGATGCTATCGCATTATGTTAGGGCAGATAAAATGTACGGGTATTGAAAGTTTCAAAATTCTTTTGATACCACTATATTCACTTTTGATTGGCCTCTGTTTCTTCTTAAATCTGTAATGAATTGCTTTACTAAGAGACGATTAAAAATAATATCACGTCTGCAATGTTTAAAATGGATCCAAGTTCTTATGAATAAGAGCTTGTCTTTCCAGTTTGGAAACATTGCTTCTTTGGCCAAAGTATTCTACCTTGTCTACTACGAGCACAAGTCTGAATATCATCTTAGACTTAAGCGGATAAATGAAGACGTAGAAAAGTCCAAAGAAAATAAATTGACTCTAAAATCCAACTTTAACAGTGAGGTGAAAGGTATTATATCTCATTATATCTCATAACCGTTACTCAGTGTTTACAATATAATGATATTCTCCAATGTTGACGGTGAATACTACAAATAAAAGTACTCTGTTTAACGTGAATGTTCGTGTCTTCTATTGTGTCATAAACGTTGACGTTGTGGCTATTACAGATGTATCTTCCTGAAATCCCTCCATAGCAAAACAAACAAGCACATCCCCTGCCATCCAATTTGATGCACACAGTGGGCCAAATTAAATCCCCGAGAGTAAACGACTGTAGTAACTTTCATGCACCACCATTGAGCGTTTAATGTCCTTTAGTGACGCACAACCTAAGGAATAGAATAATTAACTGGTATTAACAAGTAGAAAAAGTACACAGAATCAAAGTTACAAATACATTTGACTTACGATCCAGAGCTTGAGATGAAGCACCGGCGGGTACATGACCACTTCGCCACTTACAAAACCATTCTAATACACGTTTAGACCTTGCAACGTAACAAAGGTCAATCACTAAAACAGGCTTTTCCAAAAATTTCAAAATCCAAGGTTGGCTGCATAAAGCCGATATGGGTTAATAGATCTCACTTCTATCGAAACGTTAATTCGGCGCAAAACAGAGCTCTGTAAACATTAGTGGAGGGACAAAGCTAGGAATCCAGATACCAGGCGAAACGACCGATCTCTGAAAAACAGTGGATCGAGCATCTTCCGTCTCCAAGCCAGGACAGTCGTTGAACGCCATTTTAGTCTCCATCAATGAAGGTTATAAACCATGTTACGTAACACTGCGGACTTTCCCGCGCTATTGAAACTTTTTGGGGCTAGTTTGGAAACAACGGGAGGATAGATCCAGTCTTTTTAAGAGATCAGAAGGCGAAACACGCGCCTCATCCAAATCTTGAGCTCTAAACTACTTTTAACTTAAAAGTCGGTGCGGAATATCACACCCTTAATCGTCATCCTTAACACTAGCCCTAACACTCATGAACGCGACCGATATTTACAAAACCACTTCTAAACGTCTAACTACGATGGACTGGGATAAACTCAGAGATGTGCCCCTGTTTATTTTAGGCAAACATATTCGTTCTCGCTTTATCTCATAGCGAATCGTACAAAGACTACCTGGAAGTTGTACACTGTAGTAGACGTACGGATCAGGGCTGACTCCTACATTCAGAGGTGGGCGGGTCCAAGCTAGCAAAATGTACGAAATGTGGAACAGGTTTATATGTATATCCATAATATCATCGCTTCTTAACGAGAGCGGAGGGGGCCCGGGCCCCCCGAGTCCACCTGAACGCATCCCTGGTACGGATTCAAGCAAGGTTCCCGAGAATCCGTATTGCTCTTTACTTGCTAGAAGCAACAAATTGTCAGACATGCAACTAGAGCAAATTGTGGCACCTCTGTGTAAATATCAAATTTTGTCATACTAGAGAATAGTTACGGGCCTTGAAAAAGAGGGACTATGATAGAAAATAACAACTATGTTATGTTAGTGCTTCCGCTGAATATGTCTGATAGCGTTCATCCTTAAAACCACAGTGAGCCCTATCACTCGATCACATCTATTTTTATGCTTTTACCATAAATCGAGTTTGGCATTCATCGTACATGAAGAACATCGACTGCAATACATCGGCATACGGCTTTAGTGCCATGGCTAAAATACCATTTACCCCTGATATCCTCAAGATTAGACATATGGGTTTTTTTCCTTAGTCGCCCAAAAACCTGCTTTTTTGCCCAAGTAATGCATCAGCTTCAACTTTCTTTTCTTCCATATTTGACAGGCTGTTACATCCACTATGCGTCAGGTTTATTCGCTCTTAATACATCACTTGAGTGTCTCACCCTTTCAACTTCTCAATTAATATGAGCGTCAAGATAAGTGCATATGCTTACTGCACTGAACACTACGTATCCGACAGACATGGTGAAATCACTGTTCATACCGTCAGAAGTATCAATAAAATGAGAACAATAAAAGTAGGGATTTGAGACAAAAATCTAATTTATTGCCAACTTTTCCATAACAGGGTCCATCCAGAAATTATATCAACTACAATCTATGACTCCCACACGTCAAAAGTAATGCATGGTAACCAACATTTACATATCCTAATGAACTGGTAAACAATTTCCATCCTTGTTGGCTTTCGCAATCATTAAATGCTATGCATCATAAACATTTTCAATGCTTACTTCTATAATTTAACAAAATGATGTTGACAATGGGTACAACTTAAAAATCTATTTTGTAGACTTCATAGGAACAGATAGGGGTTGTACCCCGTTAGTTTCAGGAAAATGTCGCTGGGGGATCCTTTTACGAGTGAATAAAAAGACTCAAATTTTTTACTTCGTCTAAATCAGTGTGATCACATAATTTTTTAATAAACGATGAACCAGGCGCACATAAAATCCTTCAACTTTGGTTCAAATTTTCTACTTCATCCAAATTAGTGTGATCACTTAATTTTTCAATAATCGATGAACGAGGCGGACATAAAATGCTTGAATTGGCATATTAGACAATGCCTTTTCTTTGTGCAATATACCCGAGTATTAACTTATTAACAAGAGTTTCACGTGACTATACTGCATGATTTAGGCCTACCTGTCAAATGCATTGCTCTGTTCAGTTCACTACTCAAGATTTCAAGCACCTTTTTCACGCCCTCTTCGCCCTGTAATGCAACATAGAAAAGTCGACGTACAAAACAAGTGTCAATAGAAATGAAAATCATGCTGGAAGATTCGCTAAACATACCTAAATATCAGAATTCACAGCGGCTTGTGGTTAAGCTGCTTAGAATACTCAATACCAAACTGGCTGAGATCGAGGTCGGAACGTCAAAGTAGTAAAATTAGGCTTTGTTTCATAAAGTGAAGTTACCAGTTTGTGAAAAAGGTAATCTAGAAACTAACGAGGCAGCCTGATCTTTGAGTGAAAAGGCTTTACTGGCACGTTCGTTCAAAGTGCATACTGTGAAAATCATCATATGCCAAAGTAAAAGTGTGGGAATCGAGACAACGTCTCCTCTTGCAATACGTTCAGTTGTTTTGTTGAGCTGGCAATTCAAAGACCAGTAAAGGTAGATCAGTGACGAGGTCATGAAACTTTTTTTTTCGAGATAGCCAATTGTTTCTAAATCGCTATAGAAAACCAGCCATCGAACGCCAATACACAAAACATCGCATTCGAGACCCATTTACATAAGGGACGAAATATCAAATCTGTAAGGGTGTTTTAAATTATGAACTGGACTCAAACAACAGGTTTTTGATTAGAATTTTTCAATCTGAAATTGCTAAAAGGGCAAATCAGACAATAGTTGAAACTTTAAAAGTCTTGGAAGAGGAATAAGATAATAATAAAATTTGGTAAATAGATGTTTTTGATACCTAACAGTAATGAAAGATTCCATGACGCAAATTAAACAATTCAAAATATTCAAATAGCAGCGATGGCATTAAAGCGTTGTTCTATGCGAGTCTAAAAGAAGTAATAACTGAATAGCAGTAAGAAGATAATCAAATAACAGTTTCCCTCCGGTATCCCAAGATAGAAAGGACCTAGCCCTACATAAAACCTTCATTCGAAGGAAGTATTTCGCGAATAAATGGTAGTTTTTATAAGTATAGATATGTATAAATATATAGATATGTATAAATATATATATATATATACATATATATATATTATTTTGCAGTAAGCATGTATTGTTTGTTGCGTTAATTTATATAACCTCTCTTTCCTTAGATTAAAATTTTAAACATCTCCCAATCATAGTAATTAACACGTTTGCCACACTTTGTTACTTCAACTCACTAAGATAAACATATTGTAATAATCAAACAATAACGAAGCTGTGGGCTTATTTACATAACTGCACCTCTTTGATAAAGTCTACGTTACAAACCAATCTGAATGTAAGCATATAATAAATATAATATAATATGATATAACATGATATAATATAATATGATATAATATGATATAATATAATATAATATAATATAATGTAAAATAATATAATATAATATATTATAATATAATATAATATAATATATTATAATTTAATATAATATAATATAATATAATATAATATAATGTAAAATAATATAATATAATATCATATAATATAATATAATATAATATGATATGATGTCATATAATATGATATAATATAATATACTATAATATAATATAATATAATATAATAGAATAGAATATAATATAATATATGATATGATATGATATGATATGATATAATATGATATAATATAATATAATATGATATGATATGATATACTATACTATAATATACTATAATATACTATAATATAATATAATATAATATAATATACTATACTATAATATAATATAAAATAATATAATATAATACAATATAATATGATATAATATAACATAGTATAATATAATATAATATAAGATAATATAATATGATATGATACGATACGATATAATATAATATAATATGATATAATATGATATAACATGATATAATATAATATAATATAATATGATATGATATGGTATAATATAATATGATATGATATGATATGATATAATATAATATAATATGATATGATATAATATAATATAATATAATATAATATAACATAATATGATATAATATAACATAGTATAATATAATACAAGCACAGAGTGAGTATCAATGCAATTCCTTGAGTCGTTCCATACATAAGTAACTAACTCTTCTGTAATAAAGAATAGAAAGAAGATGGAATGGTAATATATTTAAAAATTAAAACATGAGCTTGAAGAAGGAAAATAATGAGACTTTTGTCCGTACCTTGTAGGCCAATCCCCATATCACAGGCCTTCCAATGAACACAGCTCTAGCACCCAGTGCGAGTGCTTTTAAGATATCAGTGCCACTTCGGATTCCACCATCTACAAAAACTTCAAGTTTTCCACCAACTGCTTTTACTACCTCCGGCAGTGCTTCGATCTGGATCAATGTAAGCATTAAAACATGGAAGATATTTAGAAGTGCAGATAACTTAGCAATCGTACAACTAGGGAATCATGAAGCAGCAATCATCAGTTAGAACAATTACAAAAGATAGAAACCTTCTTTCGAATAGTTCTCCATGCAAACTTACAGTCCAGTGAAGCCCAAATTCAACCTAATGTGAAGAACAAAAATCCGGTCGCCGTTGGCTGGAATTACTTAGTTCGAACGTCGCAAAGTTCAGTTGACAGGAAGAGAAATACTTTTGACGTTAAACGTTGCACAGTGTATTTGAGTAAGTTGTTTAAGTTGAACGCCGACCCTTACCGGCAGGCTACATGACAACAATAGCGGGGTATCCGCAATAATACTTGAGACTGATCTGCAACACTAAAGTCAAAAGCACACTAGGCTGATAAACAATATGCTCTGTTGTTCTTTAATGAAAACCCTAACAAAGCATTAAAGATTTCAAACCAGATATTGTCACAATCTTAAAAGGTCCGATTTCTGCGTCCTTGAGACGCGGATTGCTACTACAAGAAAAGCAAGTGTCAGTTTTATCGAAGTGAGAGGATTTGAAAAGAGAACTTATGCAAAACACAGAGATACAACACATTAAAAACGTTAGAGCTTTCTGGCCCATGAACGCTGACGAAAACAGATATTGGTCACTAGAGCATCTTTTCCTTCTTGTTGCTATTGGTCAAGTATTTGACGTAAACAACTTGGGACTAAATGTCTTTTGCGAGTAAGAAAACAATGTTTTAAGCGAGTTAGAAATCGATGACTTGCGCGAGTTAGATATCAATATCTTGCGCGAGTTAGAAGTCAATGTCTTATGCGAGTTAGAAATGGATGACTTGCGCCAGTTAGATATCAATATCTTGCACGAGTTAGAAGTCAATGTCTTATGCGAGTTAGAAATCAATGTCTTGCGCGAGTTAGAAGTCAGTGTCTTATGCGAGTTAGAAATGGATGACTTGCGCGAGTTAGAAGTCAATGTCTTATGCGAGTTAGAAATCAATGTCTTGCGCGAGTTAGAAGTCAATGTCTTATGCGAGTTAGAAATCAATGTCTTATGCGAGTTAGAAATGGATGACTTGCGCCAGTTAGATATCAATATCTTGCGCGAGTTAGAAATCAATGTCTTATGCGAGTTAGAAATCAATGTCTGGCGCGAGTTAGAAGTCAGTGTCTTATGCGAGTTAGAAATGGATGACTTGCGCGAGTTAGATATCGATGACTTGCGCGAGTTAGATATCAATATCTTGCGCGAGTTAGAAGTCAATGTCTTATGCGAGTTTGAAATGGATGACTTGCGCGAGTTAGATATCAATATCTTGCGCGAGTTAGACGTCAATGTCTTGTGTGAGTTAGAAATCAATGTCTTGCGCGAGTTAGAAATCAATGTCTCGAGCGAGTTAGAAATCAATGTCTTGCACGAGTTAGCCACCTAATCAGTAATGCTGTTAAAGCTTTTCTAGTGCCAATCTCGTGCTTTTACTTGTCAAACCCTGTCTTCTAAATGTGTGGGTAAAAGCAGAGAACCAATATCTCCAGAAACCATTAATAAATTCCTCCCAAAGAATCCCAAAAGGGTTTTCGATCACGTAAAATAGATGTTAGTCAGTTTGTCAAGCAATGTATGTTAAGACCAAGATGAAATAAGGTATCATCATAGATCAAATGAAAAACCATTGCAAAAAAGTATGATCAGTAGCCAATATCATCTTACCGTAGCCGGTACTCCATCAAGTTGTCTCCCTCCATGATTCGAAACTATGATTCCATTAACTCCATGTTTTACAGCTTCAGCTGCATCCTCGCCAGTCAATATACCTTTTAGCACGATTGGCAGCTTCGTATGGGCTCGCAGCCAGTCCACATCGTCCCAAGAATACTTTGTTGTAAAAACAGAGTGCCAAAACGAATAGAACTCTTCCTTGCCCTGTATTTTATCCGCGTCAGGAAGTAAGCTTTGCAGTAAGCTACCTTTGAAATGTCTACTTGACTTCGCGTAAAGGATATCACCTTGTGAAGTGCGCCGATTTCCGGGAACGGGGCAATCAACAGTTAAAACCAAGGCCTTTAACCCTTCCTTCTCAGCTAAATCGACAAGGGCAAGTGTAATTTTTTTATCGGCTAGGAACTGCAGTTGAAGCATTAAAAAGCCTCCAGCAGATGCTGCTTTTATGTCCTCTAACTTTGTTGTGGTTCCCATACTGACTGTCATTCCGATGCCGTGTGCCGCTGCAGCTAAAGATAACAGAAATGCCACTTACAACCCTGCATTTAAGTGAAGTTAATACTAGAAGACATATCATTCATCAAGATATTCTTCAAAAACTCAATCGAAAGGCCAAATCGAGAAATTAATGATAAGCAAGAGGTCAACAAGGTAGACTGCGATACACACAATTTGGAGAATTTTCGTGGGTAGAAAAATTAAGCTAGAATTCAGTAAAACATTTACGTTATGTTCAGTAATGGATTCTTACAAATCATGGGATTATAGCTGAAAACCCTCTATTACTTTTATGTTATTAATAATACCTTTATTACTCACTTACATCGACGTCACGCATAAAAGCACTCCATAGTTATCCAATTGATCTGATTTGAGATAAATCAAGAAGCGTAGATACCTATCTGAAACACTCCCTTCACCAGCTAGAGGAAGAACCCTTCGCAGAATCTTAATACATTTAAAATGGCCAATATCTATTACTGTTTGATACATATTGATACATATATCTACGTATTTTTACAGCATGCTCATTTTATACCCTACTCGTCCGATAATTGCTCTTACAATTTGTTCATTCTCTATGTCTTCTATCTATCTCTGCTTACTTTCCTCTGTCCCACGCAAGCGTCACATACTTTGATTTCGGATTTGTGTAGAAAACCTTCGTCAGGCAACTGGTCTCCTGCCAAGCCGTATGTGGCACAGGGGTCTCGAGCATTACGCAGAGCTGGTCGTCGATATCCAACGTTGGAGGATTGGGGACAAATGTGGCCACTAGAGTATGTTATAAACGGAGTTCACAAAGCTCAATTGGTACAGCAAAAATTTCCAATGTGTCAAAAAATTAGTCTTGAAACTACTGCCATTTTAGAGACATTATGTATTAGGTCTTTATCCGACTTTTAAGAGATACTTAATTTCCATTCTTTTATTGCGCAAAAATTTAGCGACATCGTCTATTTACATGACGTTTTCTAGCAGTGAACAGTCTGATTATGCAGATCTAATACGGAGAATGTGTGATCACACCCTTCATGGTTAACGTACTCAACCAATGCATCTATCACGTTCTATGCATATAAAATGACTTAGGCCATATCTGATGACACGGTAATGATACAAGATATGCCTTGCATAATAAGACTTAACATAAGACATAATAAGACTAGACAGCCGCCGTGGTCTAGTGGATAAATTCCTGGCCATCAGATCTAGACATTCTAGAGGGTCAGGGTTCAATTCCCAGAAGAATCATTAGTGACGTCAGGAAAGGCACCGGTCTTAAAGTGCTCTATGCTCCAATAACAAGTCCCATGAATATGGGCACCGTCTAACTACATGAATGGGAATAAAAGACGTTGAAAGAAGAGAAAAAAATAAGAGTGAAAAGCTCGAAAAGCAAGTCAGTAGTTTAATGGATATGTCCTTCCCAGACTGGTTAATCACCTCTCGCGGCCTGATAACATGTGTAGCAGCAAAAGAATTTGCTCTCCTGCTCTGCATTTCATACGTAGGTGTAACGAGTAATCAAAGATTTCGCCGTAATTATTCGTCATTTGCTAATACCTGAGTAGTAGCCTAACGCAAGGATCGCACTAACAGCTAGTGGTAGACTTATATTTATTTTGCCTAACTATTTCACTCCTTATGATTCAACAGAAAATTAATTATACAACAATACAAATGTTTGATATATCTCAGAGCTGAAGAGCCCCTGTACTTGATAGGCCTGTGAGAGGGACCTTACAATCCTAATTCCAAGGTTATCATTCAACCCCGTTCAGGTATGAAAAGCAATCGTTCCGCGGTGCATTGAAATATAATCATTCAAACTTTCACGTTTCCATAGCCTCCAAGAAGGTGGCTGCCCCCTGGTTGAAACATTCCCTTTCTGGCTTGCTTGTCTCGTTGCCCCTGTATTACAATACCAGCTACGAGTTACTATTGCTAAACCATTTCTTTACAGACGCAAACAGAAGAGTTGAAGGATTCTGGTAATCTATAGGGTGCCGTAGTTTACGCAAGATTGAGCAAGACTGCCTTATACCATTCAATCTCAATCTGTTTTTCTAGGTAAAATTCGACTACTGGAGGTTACTTCAGTACTTCATCTGGGAGTCCATCCACTCCTGCAGCTTTTGCATTTTCCCCATTTACACTTCTCTTTTTTCAGTGTTAGTAAAGCTTCAATAGCAGTTCGCTACCCTCCTACTACTGTCCAATGTTTCACAATTTCGTATGTTTTTAAAATGTTTTCTTTTAACGTCTCTTAATCTCCATTGATCTGTCAGTATTTTGCCTATTGAATTTGCCACAAACTATTGACTTTCTATTTGTCTTAGAGTGTTGTCATGACTTTAGAGTGTTGTCATGACTTTAGAGTGTTGTCATGACTTTAGAGTGTTGTCATGACTTTAGAGTGTTGTCATGACTT
>JAAAKL020002063.1:0-27688 GCA_010016065.2 Carybdea cf. marsupialis auct. non (Linnaeus, 1758)
TAGTAGTAGTAGTAGTAGTAGTAGTAGTAGTAGTAGTAGTAGTAGTAGTAGTAGTAGTAGTAGTAGTAGTAGTAGGACAATACCGAATTTTGATGTGAAAAAAAATCGTTTTTCAAGCCATCGTTAAAGATCACATATGATCACCCTCTTTTTGAAATTTCTCAATCTGCCTCTTTTTCAAATTTCTCAATCTTCGGATACAGACGACAAGGCCAGAATGAAATTTCTTCCAAGTTTCTCGTCAGCGTCTTTGGAAGGCCAGCAAAGGCCTCATAGCTCAGCGGATCTCGCACTGCTTGTCAAAGTAGGGGTTGAAATTATAGCTTAAAATTGTTTATGCTGTAGAATAAGGAAAAGATCGCAACTCTGCAAATTTGCTGTCTTACGCTACCCTGCATAAAATGCGGTCATATCAACGTTTAATACCTTGGCGTCAATAAAGATTTGTAATCTTCCATCTTTAACCATCACAACAAGGTACACCCAGCCCGAATAACGGACAAGGCCGTCTACTGCTGTTGCGTTATGCTCTTGGCCGGACACTTTGGTTTTATATCTGAAACAGTATAAAAGAATATTGCAAATGCACTAATTCGTAAAGCTCAGTGATTAAAACGTGTTTATATCCTATCATTTATATAATCTTGAACAAAGTAGAGTACCCAAAATTACTAGAAAAATTGTTTCAAAGTTAGTTTCAAAAGTTTCAAAGTTTAGGCTGACAACGTGTCTACGTTTCGTCTTATACGAATAAAAGTATGGAAATAATTTTGAGGGATGGGCCAGACGGCAGTCCTTCTATGGTAAAGTGACATGTTAACTAGAGGGATAGACTATGTTATCGGCGGAGTTCAGTCGATAGAGCACACGCCACAAATTCTTGAATCAAGTGTTGGAATCCGACGGAGCTCATATTTTCAATTTCTCTAGTATCATTTCAAACTTTGGTTATCAAACTTTTATATTTTTCCAGAAATAAGATACATATTTCTAGGGGGGAGGGGGTACTTTCGAAAGGCATCATGTGCCTATAACACACTCAATCAAATCGTCTTGTGGATGGTGTTAAGGTCTGGCAGCCGTAAGTGTATAATCTTTTTGCACTATTAAAATTTCAGTTATGTTTTGTCCTCCTCACAACAATTGCTTGCTTTTCTGTAAGAACTCGTATAATCTCTCTTCCACTTTTTTTTCATTTATATTTCCAATCATATTCGGAAGGGCCTCCTCTAAGTTATTAGTAATACACCAATTAACCAGTAGATATAACAGCAGGGGCCTCGCATAGGTGAGGAGGACCGTTGCGCATTAAATCTGTTGAGAGAAAGGCCCCGAAACAGAGCGCATTCTCTCCTGATGACTCCATATGCTGTTAGTTTCCCGAAATGCGGGAGTATCTGCTGGTTGCACTCTCACGAGTTGTGACTTCTATCCAGAATGCAAAATTGAAAATAAAATTAAAAAACAATTATTACCTGACAAGAACATGTTTCTTGCTTACGGCTATTGTCCAATACATTTCTCTACTCTTGTCGTTGAATTTAGTAATGACTGAAGTGTGCAAAGTTCCAGGAATCCATACGTGTGCCATCAATGTCCATTGTTTGCTTTCACGAAAGGTTACTGATTTAGTTCGGAGCTGGACAGCATGAGAATTCGCTCTGAAACAACCAGACTGATAAACATCATAAAATCTGTCTGTTCCAAGTAGATTGCACATGGAACTGTATACAACGTCCACTGTTTGTTCGACTTTATTCTCTGAGTTTTTACGGAAAGGTATGTAAATATCTGGATATGGTATATTCCATTTATCAAAATGTGATCTAGAATATTTATCTGAAAGAACAAACGCAAATGTAAAAAAGCTGTAAGGGACTGTCAGATGCAACGCTATTTTGTATGAGTCCTTACGGATTATAAACTCGGAGTCAATCACAAGCAACTGCAAATCTGTAAATACCTAAGCCATGTTCTGCGATGTTCGTAAATAACGCGTTTCAACAGGTATATACTCATAAAGATCTGTGGAAGGTGAGCACAGTGTTCTAGCAAATCAAATTAATATAATTTTACGAACTCCAACATCTTCAATTTGCTATCCTACATACTTTAAAAAACGCTGAGACTTCCTTTACACCGTACCATACACGAAATGATCTAGAATATGAGGACGGTACCAATGATTCTCAAAGTATGTGTGGTGGAGGGTAGAGGGATGTGGGCCATTCTATGGTTTTATTGAATAAAATGTATGCACTGATAAATGGGGATATGTGCGTCTCCAGCCCCTACGCTTTCCACGACCTATAACATCCCAGTAGTTTCAAAGTAGCCGTGCAATTCTATACACATTGTTGCCAAAAATGCTCTAAAATTTAATGCGATACCAACCCGTATGTGATAAATTTCGAAACCGCGTAAATAAATGAATTTTGAGCTCCGAAACCTCTGTCATATACGATTGCATTAAAATCCACATATCATACATCTGATGTTATTGAAGTCACAGCACGATAAGTACGAATGTCTGCCCTATGGGAAGCATTTAGGTAAAAGGGTACAGCTAAGGCATCGTTTTAAAGGCATACTACTTGAAAGTACTTTGCTAAATAGGATGAAGGCATCCGATACCAAAAGTTATCCATTGTTACTGTTTGCTGATGCCTAAATTGGTAGGCTCTGCTGTATGTAGTTTGTGTTGAAAAATAGGCAGAGTAAAACTAGCAGCAACACAATATCATGATGTCCTTTGACTACCCAAGAGCATGGGCGTAGATTCTGGGGGTGATAGGTGACTTGTGCCCCCACTTTTCAAGATGGGGGGACAACAGCTGCTTTATACCCCCACTTTTGGGCCCAGAAATGTAAAATTATCCCCGTTCTATCCATTTGACCCCCCCCCCCCCCCACACACACACACACACATCATGTCCAAGAGAGCAGACATTCTCGATTTATCACAATACTAATTACAACAAACAATAGGATAATACAAGTTACTAACAGACATAATTTGTACCGAAAAAAACGCGGCCTATTCAATTAGTAACTAAGACAAGAGCACACGGCTACATCAATTAGAGAATCCTTTTATCAACATTTGCCGTATACCGAACAGCCCTCTACTTGCTTTAAGGTAGAAAGACTCATTAGGCACTTCTACGAATTCCATCTGGTAACAAACTTGTAACGAGCACCAGTCAATCAACCATTTTATTGTATAGATTTACAATTGTTTTTTATTGTATTTTTTATGTAATAATTTTAGTTCTTATATTCTAGTTCTTATATTCTTATGTTGCTAGGTTTGTAACAATGTGTCTACTAATTTTTTTGGGAGGGCCTCCAATATATTAACTCAGATGCTGTTTATACAGACTTCAATAAAACGATATCGTTTGACATCAAACCTTTCAAGAATGAAGAAATAGATCTACGGGTTACATCCATTGAAGAAGAAGGCAATTTTTTATCGTAAATACTCGTATTTTTTTAAAAAAAGTAACTCACTTATGTTCTAAAACTTTGGTGTTGGATAAGAGTTTACCAAGAAGACAACGCACTAAATCATACATATGTTTCATGTGACAGAGGATAACTGTAGTAACTGGAAAATGAAGTGAAATATAAAATATAAAAATTTCGAATCGAAATTAATCTCGGTAGGGAATGCTTTGTCATCAAGGAAGCTAGTGATGAACAGTTACGAGTACATAAACTTACGTTCTGGTAAATATTCCTGGGATAACGCAGAACATTCCTTCATAGAAAGAACGATATCGTCGATGGCTACAGTCCCGGTCATTCCATTTCTCATGAAAACCACAAAGCCAAACTTTCAAGATAAATATAGTAACTTAAAATTATAATTATGCTTATCGTATAATGCTTTATGTTCAGGTAACTTAAATATATATATAAGTAAAACTAGAACAGATAAAAAGTAATTAAATGAACTATATATTCACATTACAATGTCTTTTGCTCTCGGCGAGCTTTCGGAACTTGCGTATCTGAGTACTTATATCAATGAAATGGCACCGATGAAGCTAACCGCGAAACAAAAAATAAGGGTGCTGGTGGAGAGAATTCGGGATCGACTACCCGGGTTGTCGACTTTACTATTGTACTATCTACTGCAATGGTGGAGTCTCCGTTTTCGGTGTGGAAGATCGTGGGTTCAATCCGGGCCAGCGCCTCAAGCACTTCTCGTTTATGATATATATATATATATGTATATATAACAAAAAGTGTTGAGAAATTATCAACAAGAGTGCTCAATACATAAAGGTAGAGCAGTATTAGACAAAAATTTGCCTGAAGATCGCTCAAGCGGGAAACTCTGAGTAGCAAACTCTCTCTCTCTCTCTATATATATATAAATAAATGTACCCAATCTGCAGACAGAACTGTTTCGCCCTTTGTGGGCTCATCAGTGCAGAACAAAGTACTGAGACTGACTTCTAGCTATGTAACTAGCAAAGCTGCTACAAAGCAATTTAAAGAAATCATATGGTACCATGCCAGAGTGCTCAAATTGCGCAAGCACAGTGAGCAATGCATAAAGCAACAGCAATGGTACCGTCTCAAGCAGAGAGTGCTCAACCTAGCGTAAGTTAGGGAGCGAAATACTCATATAATGTATGTATGTATGTATGTATGTATATATGTATGTATGTAGGTAGGTAGGTATGTGTGTATGTATGTATTCCTATCTGCCGACCTCGGAAGGATTACCTGCTGGCTTGGCGGTCAACCTGATGACTAACTTTACAGGTTGATGTGTACAAGATCTTTGTGGCAGCATGCCTGCTATCTTTTCCACAAAATGTTTTGGCACGACTCTCTGTATCTTAGAAGTGGGTGTATAGTCTTCCCCTTAGCATGATGTAATTCGTGTATTTTTCTTGTTTTCTTAGATGTATGTATTGAATTGTTTGAGAAGAAAAGGCGTAAAAGTCGTCTAAAACCGGTCACTTCGTTGAAGAACTTTGAAGTCTTGTACGATGGAGCATCAGAAACTAGCTTCAAGCAACTTCGCAAATATGCGCGCTCACGAAGTCGCGTTGAAGAACCAGTGCATGAACCGGAGCAAGTCTTACTTGATTCTTTAGGAGTAGTTCCAAAGAGCCAGTCTCTTCCATGTCTAGAAACCGCAAAGGTTACGCCAGCAGAAGATTTGAGCCAAACTGTTAAAAATCTGGCTGTGAGTGATGCGAGAATAATCGACGACTCGGCAGACAGTACCACAACAGCCAACAGTGAGTAACTATACGTCTTGCGAAAAGGGACACTAATCTGCCGCAGTAGCTAGTGGAGGAGGCAACTTGAACCTTCTAACAATGTCATGCTTAATTCCCTTCTTGGAAAAACCGTGGTTTACAGTGTCAGAGCTGTTGTAGTGCATCTAAGAACTGTGAACGGATTTTTCATAATTCGCTACTACTTCCTGCGCATTGAGCATTCCTTATAAAAACTGTTCATCCACAATTCATTGTATGTATATAAGTAACTTTTAAAATTATGCATCTAATGCTTCTTTAACTTATTTCTTAACCTTTTCAGCATGTATTATCGTCTTGCAACACTTAGAGAAGAAATATCCCTTTTACAAGTAATTTTGTTCCTGGGCACTGTATATATATGATATCAAATGAAAGATCAGGCGAATGAAAATATCACCCTTCAAGTTATTGGGCTTCATACTTGCTTTTATTTTGATGTTTCTTTTAAACAAGTGTTTCCGTTCTTAGGTAATGAGAATATATATCAATTACGGATTTTTGGTTCCAAAAGGTTCCAGTAATATATGGTAAATGTCATAAGATCGCTTCTTATGATTAGTTCATTCTTGTCATAAATAGAGGAATCAGAAATGCTGTTTTCAAGTCAACCCAGGTATGTTTAAAAGGAATGGAATCACTTGTAGAGCAAGTTAAAGGATAGTTACAGTCTTGAGGATATCCATCGCTATTTTGTCGTTTGTAACAGGTCGCCTAAATGACAATAACTTAATAAATTTTAAGTAAGTGTAAGTTTGGAGAGCTTATGACTCGATTAGTCATTGCTCGAGCTACATTTTGAAGTTCACGGCAAAACCACTCGTGCTAAAAAAGTCAATTCACGAGAATATATATTCCCATTTTCATACTCGATCACTGAAAGTTACAGTGACAGCCATTCCGCCCTTGCAAGATCTTGTATAGGATGTCACAATTGCCGCGAAAATGTTTGGATGGTCTATGATTAAATAGATTTCATGAATATCACGTGTTCTCTGTACGTCAATTAAAGTTGGGATCGAATTCGTGAGTTTGTATCATACGAAGGTATGTGCATCCTTCGAACCGTTAGTAAAGTAAGACGTAAATCATCTATTTTACTATGTATTCCTTGCATTTCGAGAGCTTTCATACTGACGTAGCAAGTTGCAAGAGGGATTTCACAAACATCACTCAACTCAGTACTTTCAGATCGAAATTGCTCGTCATAAGTGGCAGGCAGCAAGGAATTAAACCTATGCAATCCTACGAAACATTTCACACCAAAGTAGCTTTACAGACTGTATTTGCGATGTATCACGTAAACTACTACTCGAGGATTGGATCAGACCAACTTTTGAAAACGTACCAAGTGCCATCCATGCTTTTTAAAATATTATTATTTTTTTTTTATCACGCTACATCGTGGAGCAAATTTGCTCATTAAAACATGTGCGTAAAGGTACATTCCATCCGACGGGCTTCTTAAGCTTCCTTCTCCCCAATTTCCCTCACATGGACTGGGTGGTCCCCGTGACTATAGTAGAGAGAAGTTGTCAAAGCTTCACAGCGCTGGAATCGGACTCAGGTCGGTGGCTTTCAAAGCAAGCTTTCAGACCACATGGCCACACACTTCTCGGCTATTTAACTGGAATCCAGCCTTTTTCTAATCCACAAAATAACAGGAGCGGAACGTTCGTGTATTTCCTATAGCACTATCGAAGTCTAATGCCTAGAATGAAATGCTCTCTGCTTCGTTTGGCCCATTCTGTGTATGAAAGACACTCGTCAGTACATGATAAGAGGGCTCTAGTTCTAATTTGTGGGCATCTTTGTTAGCTTCCCAGAATTTTTTATTTTGGTAAACTGAAACATTAAATGAACTAAGGCCTTCCGTGATATCGTAAAGTTCTTGAGACTTTTCATTATTGTACCTCAGCGCAAAGGCAATATTCGATGTCAGCGGGCTGAAAGTACCGATAATGCCATGTGCGTATGAACGTTGCACATCCAAGGCATAAGACTTACTTCTCCCTCAGTGTCGAAAGAATGCGATTTATTGTCATAAATCAATGGTACAATAGGAACCTTTTCTTGCAATTTCTTTTTTAAAATAATACAGTTTTGCATTGCTTTAACAGAATATTTGTGTTACGTTTACATGGATTGTATATCATAAAGATGTTTCAAATGTTTAGTACAACTGAATAAATAAATGTGACACTTTTTGTGACTTTTGTACATTTCCAGAGTGTGAGAGACATTTCAAAAAATCTGGCTATAATTTTAATTTGCAATACATGCTTAAGATAGTGCAGCGTTTCGATTCTATAAAAATCAGAAGTTTTGCAGATTTTCCCCTCGCGGCGTCCTAGTCGATGAAGATAGCTAAAGCGCAAGACAGATATCTTGAACTACGGTCGACAAACACGCTTTGAAGTTTGGAACATACCTGTTTAAAAGATAGTGTTGAAACCTAGTTTACCAACAATGAAGAAGTTTTCTAAACACCTTCTGCAGATTTTTATGCTCCTTACTGAGATATTTTGTACCACTGCGAAAAGAAAAACGGTTCTATCGAAAAATAGGGCGATGAGGCCATCGCTTTAGTGTTCTGTTTCCATCTATTCGTCGCACATTTGTCACAGATGACAACAAAAGTAAACATTAGAAATGGACGCCCTAGGAACTATATGAAGTAATTAGGACTGACCAAATCTTTTCTGAGCTCGAGCAAGTACCGTATCTCTTTTTATCTTGTATAAATCATACTTCTTTTTCGATCCTCGAAATTCTTAGGATTTTAAAATCTGGGCCTAAAATGAACCTACAGTATAATCTTTATGACGAAAGGGGATTCGAAAGGGTTCTACTTTGTGCACCAGGATATTCTTGGTATTGCTTTGAAAGATAGATCTTTGCTGTAAAGGATGATTCTACTTTTCTTTGTCAAATGAAGATTTCTCTGATATTGTAAAACGCCTTTGAACCAGAATGGTTCATTCAACGACTGTAGTCGGTAAAAACCCATACGAGTTACTGTTCACTCGGGAACATACAATACGAGCCAGGCGGTTATTTAATGAACTCATACAAATGATACAGAACACCTTTGGCCAGAGTAGTCTTGTTTTTGAGCCTGGAGTAGCCTATGATACCAAACCTAATCTTAACCTATTCTGGTACTGTGCGGACCTTTGGAGTCCCTTCGTAAAACGTCCGACTGACATATATTTCTCGTAAGTGTCTGTTACCAAACAGCGGTATTGTGATGCTTGAATTTTTTTTAAGGTCTGTTCGAAATTTGCGTTTGAAAAGTTACAATGGGCTAATAACAGAACTACGAACGGCCATTTTCTGGCTTAATTTGTTAAATCATTCAATTTAGAACTAAATAATGATTTTATCGTATCGTTCATTATATACTTATGCTGTGCGAGCAAATACATTTCAACAGTCAATCATACTTTAAGAAAACAGGTAAGTTCGTAGAAAAAAATCTAATAAACTGGATTCTTTCAGTATAAATGCAGGGAACTTTTCATCTAGCTCTATTTCATCGGTTCATGTTTCGCGGCTCGAAGTCATTATTAAAATTCAACTGCATTTCTATTTATACAAAAACGTTTGCATGAGCGCGAGTTTGTATTTGCACTACTTTAAAGAACAAAAAGAAGTCTGACACAATAAGAACATGGAGGCTATTGCTTCCTCCTGGGTCGGTCCTTAAAAATTCAAATTGGGAAAGTACCGGACTCAGATGACTACTGCGAAACTTAGTTGGAGAACCACTGGTAGGCCCTATACATGAATCATGTACGTAATAATACTGCACGAAATGAGCCCTAAAGTTTCCAGGATGCTCATAGCAGAAAGTCAATCCGAAATTCATCGACAATCTGGGAATATCTCCAAAGGATTCCAGTCTGAGGAATCCCTATAGGACCATCTAAACCGGAAGTTAGTCATGTGAAGCTCACATACACTCGGCTGTGTCTATCCCTGGCAACTGAGCTGCATTAGAGTATTTTGCAGCGGAGAGGCGACTATGGCGTTATCATTAGCCATACTTGCGTTTGTATACTTTGTCAGTGCAGCTGCTTTGACACAGTTTCAACTCAACGATGTGGCACCATCCCTTATCACAGTTAATCCAGAACGACAGATGCTAGTTGACGAATTTGGTCGCGAAATGTTTTTTCATGGCACAAATGTGGTTGTCAAACACTTCCCCTATCACCCCGATCCAGAAGGTTTCACAAACAATTCGTTTTCAGAGGAGGATATGCAACTTCTGGAATCTCTTGGCCTCAATGCAGTCAGATTAGGTAGGTGTTGATAAGGATTAATGGAATCGGGGTTTTGAATAGTGGTAAGAGGGGGTGTGCACGAGTACCCAAAACCCAACGGTATTATACCGGTAAGGTGCCAATTTTTGTTAAGACTAAGTTGTTATTTCAGTTACTGGCCCGGCACTAGATGATTGCCCGGCACCTCCTCAGAGAATTACTAAACAAAGCATTGTATACTTGGTAATCATCCGTTTAATTTAGCTTCTTAGTAGTATTATATCGTAATTTTGAACTTTGTTGGGAGGATATTTACGTAATAAACATCAGGAAGCAAATAACTGACCCTAATCCCACCCTTTATGGACCACCCCACTTGATTCCATAACAGTCGTTTCAGATGCAGAGTAAGGTAGTATGAAGTCAGAACTCATCTGGTAGTTCAAGTATCAGTCGCAAAAGAAATGTGGGTTGACCAATCGAGTACCTCATCAGTACACCAAATCATGGTGTAAAGATCTTGATTCACAAGCAACACAATTTAACCAGCAATATCAATTGGGCCCCTGTTTTACATACCGGTAATTGGGTTGAATTATATTACCAACTTGGAGGGAAGGGATACCTCAATACTTCCTGTGGACGATGCCTGTGGCTGAAGACACCACCTTAGGTCATCTACCTATTTAAAGTTGCTCGTTGTCTCCAGCACCAAGGAACCGTGGCATGCCCACTTTTTTATCACTTATACAAGAAATGGTCAATGGTGCAGCCAGTTTAGGCTCCCATGCTTACAATTGTCTCTATCCCAAAGTACACTTGACACCAAAATAGTTCACAATTAGGTCCCCCCCCCCCCCTGCCTAACAGAATTAGGGCGGTGCTGGAGGAACATACTGATTTTGTGTTTTTCTTCATTAGAACGAAACAGAATTTTAAGATATATTAACATTTTGCAATGAAGTTGCATATAACTGATAATTAAATGTAGAACTTTAAGGTTACTTGCGGTTCTTGAATCAAGAGGGATTGCTATATAATGCTTTTCTTAGGTTTGTTCTTGTTCATAATGCTATCAAAGTTAATCCCAGTTTTGATCATTGTTGTGAACCTCTTCCCAAGTGATGCTCTCAGTAGATTTCTCGTTCACTAAGATTTTACCTTGCAGAATCTAACACAATTACAGCAGATTGAGATGGAGGTATTGCAGTCATGATTCAATTGTCATGGGCTTCTATCCTGGTCAGGTTAATGGGCTCAAGGTCAGTTGTAGAGGGAGAGTTACGAATGTCAGCTTTCACAACTCCCATAATGTTATGTCCTTTGCAAAAGCACTTTTCTTCAGACTTCTGGCAAAAGATTTTAGGTTTAGCCCATCATCATAATGCTGTAGAATAAGAAAGAGTAGGGCCTACACACATTGGAGGTTGCATGATTATTTTGTGCTCCAAATGAAACTGTCAACAAGGGAAACAACAACAACTGCCCTTAAAGATTCTGTACATAGCAATTTTACTTTTCTTCCGCCTTGGTATTGGTATAGTAGATCTGATCATTTGTGGCTAGCTCCTTGGTACCCTAGTTGTTTTAAATCTGGGCTTGGTAGGTCTCTTTTATATGGTAGAGTTGGGATCTTCCATCTATTTACATATAAGTATCTTGGTGGGCAAAGCAGAGTCAAGAACTGTGCTTAACTTGAGAAAGAAGTATTTATTTATGGAGGGCATACGGGTATTTATATCTCTCCCCCTTTCTCTGATGCTACATGCCCGATGCAGGCCTCAGTGTACCACTAGGAACAAAACATGCCCAGATCTTGGTGCTGGTGTCCCAAGTCTATTATCTGGCTGGTGGTGATTTTGTACTGTTTCATGAATTGTAGTCTCTGGCCTCCCCTTGCATGTCTATATATACAATGTAATCTTCAGTGTAATCTTCAGGATGTTATTTTGGATAAGTCTATTGCCTGTGCTTATTGAAATGTAAGATGTGAATGTCTTATATGACCTTAAATATATGGATATATTTGACTCTTTTGTTCAGAATGGCATTAGGATACACAAAAGGATGACTACAAGAAGTCAGGATCATAACAGTTATAGGCCTATAAGGTCTAACTAACTACATGTAATTCAGTCAATATGGAAGCTTGTTCTCTTACCATGTGTGTGTGAGCCCTTTTTGAATACTAAACCAGCCTCCATCTGGTAACAGGGCAGCTGGCTGACATGTTAATTGTAGCCAAGTATTTAACATGCGGAGCACTGAACCTGAAAATATCATAGGAATTTTAGAATCAGTGAAAAATTGTGACCTGTGAGTGTGGACACATTATTAGTGTGTCACCAAGAATTTCATAGTGATCGAGTGGAATAAGATAAGAAAAAATAGCCTTGGAGAATCACAGATGCACAATTGGGGTGTTGAATTTGCTCCAGAATGGGTGCATAGCTGCCATATCTAACTTTAGTTTCTTGTTCTTTACATACACTGCACTTTTATAATTTTGTCAAGTAACATGTTAAATGGCATATTATGGTACTTGTATATTTGAATATCTAGTTTTTCAAAGCAGTAGGTTTAACAGTTGACAATGAAGTTATTGCACAGTAAACGAACCATTATTTCATGTATGCAGGACCTTATTTGATTAAGTAACTTTTGCAATCATTTTGTTTATCTGTGAGTTTATTTTGCACTATCGTTTAACTGCAAAGTATCAGCTGTTCAAGATAGATGCAGTGCCATCAGAATGTGAAATGGTTCAGTTGCCATAGGTGCATGAACCCAGGTTTGCAAGTCACAGGTAATACCTTCCCAGTATAAAATGTGGAGAGATTTATCAGTTCCAAGTTATTGAAACCTGTTATTTGAAGGAATGTAGATTTCTTGTTGCAAAATCATGAAACATCCAAAATATAGATATTGAAGATTCACAATCAGGGGATTTATATGAAACAAATATAATTTTAGCTGATTACTTACCCTGAGTGTCCTTTTATAAATGGGATGTGTTTAGAATTTTTAATAGTACCCTTTCTTTTGATTTGGCTAGTCTTTCTGATCATCCCGTTGAAATACTGAGTTCATTATTGAGCCCAAACTGACTTTCATTTCTGAACTTGCCGTGTATCTCCTTTATCTGAGAGAGAGCTCACATATCATATTACTACACTGAGATTGTCGTTTCATACTATTTTGTCCACACCTGTTTTCAGTTAAATAAAAAAATTCCGGCATGGAAGATGATTGTGCATTTCTTGACTTCTATGACCCCACCATCCTAAACAATATCTTACAGTATAATTTTGTAATTCTGTATTGTTTGTTCATTAAAAGTTGAAGGAATATAATGATGGGTACATGGAAAGTAAAATATTGCTAGGTTTCTCATTCCAACAACCTTTCAAGTCCAGCGCCACCACTTCCAAGTTCTACAGTCGTTCTTGCAGCTCTTTATAATACCTCAATAGGGTGTTACCTGACATTTAGTTTACTACAGCAGGTGGTAGGGAAGTACACAGGGGAAAGTCCCAAAGGAAGAAAGGGTGTTACCTTTGTAGATTTAACTCCATGTATTGTTACCATCCACATTGTCATTAGTCTGCCTCTTTTTGATATGTGACTGAAATGTTTGTTATTCCAGGTATGATGTTACCTGGTTATGAACCGAAACGTGGTGTTTTTAATGAAACATACTTAAAAGTCATCCAAGATATGGTGAACAAAGCAGCAAAATATGGCATCTACACCCTCCTTGATATGCATCAAGATGTTATGTCTAGAAAGTTTTGTGTAGAGGGCTTCCCAGATTGGGCAGTGAACCCAGGTAAGTTAGCAGAGGACTTTTTGTGATTGTCAATTAGCTTCTTTAAAGCATTCAAGTTTTCCTTTCTTATACATTCAACTTGTCCTTTAGTTTCAAAGCACACAACTTCCATTAGGCATTAGCAAACAGCTCTACATGCCATTTCTTTGTTGCACTGCCAAGGATAGCACCTTGTATTATTTTAATTCCAAGAATGCAAAAGCAAGCATGTTTTAAGGGATGAGTAAGAGTATATTGACCCTGGAAAAACCCTCTGTATAGGTTGATTACCCCATACTGCAATCATTTCCCATAGCATTATTAATTTACCAGAAGCCAGGACATTACGGGATATTGTGCCATATTGGTAATTATGTTTGCGCAGTAGTTGGCCATATCTGGTCTCAAACAGATTCAGACTGACTCAAACTTTGATCAAAACCACATGTACTAATAGACACCTATGTCCTATCTATTATCCTAATTTTCATAAGGTAGTTAAATTAAACAGATATAATCAAACAAGGTCATCAGTATGTCATTTCTTCATGATAGTAGTTGTTTGAATGATATTTCTTGTTATTCTCATCCAGGCCATTCACATAGCAATCATTGTTGAACACCAATACAAGGCACGGAGGGGAGATACCTTTACTCTGCAAGGTATGGGGGTTGACAGAGTAAAGTAAAAAATTCTGGGGAACGCCTTCATGTAAAAGATGTGCCATAAAATATGTCTCTAAAAGGGTTAATGCTAGTTATCCATAAAAGTTTGAAGGGTTGCATCATGGGTAGCAATGTATACCCCAGGTCCCTTTATCATCATAACACCCTGTCATGGAAACAATTTACCCCCACGGCTCGCTGTTTTGTTTATTTTGAATAGTAGTTTTGCATATGGGGCTTCAAAGAGATGTTTTCCCCTTTTATCTCTTGCTTCCTACCCCTGTCTTTGTATATTGTTGCCTGAATTTAGTACATACATGTGTTCTTTAGATGCCTTCCAAGAATTCAAGTGTTATGACAGTCTCAGTTAATTACACTTCAATTCAGATGCATGTAAAAATTATTATACCAACGCTTTTGTCTATTATATATGCTTAGTGTATTCAGTTTGCTGTGACCAGCCTCAGGCAGAAACTTAATAAACTAATTGTTTAAGATTTAAAGATTTCACGTATCGTAGTATATTTTTAATGGTTACAAGTGTAAGAGACAATATAAATACTAAGAAATTGATTTTGTAACAAGTGTGCACGTGTGGAATGCCCTTATGTCAAAGGGAAAATTAAGCTAAGCATTAAGACTTCCAATAAAGACGCAAAATGCCCGATTTGGCAATTGTAGCAAGGGGCCTACAACTTCTAAAACCTAAACAAATAAGCTCAAACTGGCGCACTGGCGCACTGTAATCTGAAGCATTTCACAAAAGACGCACGTACAGCTCATTTCAGACAAGTTACTTTCACCTCCTCGTGCACAAGCTACTATACAATTTCTTTATCAATCTGAGTGTTCTTATGACAAAGTTGTGTGTATCATGCGATGTTTAACTTATTATCTGCTTATGTAATCATAAGTGCAAAGCTGTTTAGCAGATATTTGCTCACTGTGCACATCCGCTAAACCGAAAAGGTAGCCCCATGTCTCTCTCTCTTCACTTTCTAACCTTGTTTCTAAAATGTCTTTTAAATTTCAACATAGAAACCAATCCCCGAATCAAAGCACTGAACCGGTGTAGTAGTGTTCATGAAACTGTTGTTTTTTCACCAACACCCATTCTTACATAACATGGTACACTGCGTACTCGTTTTGGAAAAGGAAAGTGTGCCAGTGAATAGAAAGAAAGTCTTATAGTTGCGTATTTAATCGTTGGTCGAGACTCAGATAGGATATGTGAATTTCGTTTGATCATTTTGTACTAATGGAGGCAATCAACTCCTTAACAATTTCTTTCCTGATGACCAAATTAGCCAATAAGAGCCGTTTTAAACTATCTGGCATCTTCATTGCATGATCCCGTTGACGAACTCCCGCACTACACCATTTCCATCGGCAAGTGCGATCAACATGATGTTTAAAGTACGATATTTGATTCAGAACTTGTTTTTTTCTTTATCTAATGGTGTGTAGAACTTTTCAAAAGGCAACTGATAGTTGAAAACAAATTGCTAGTAATTGATTATAGTTTGCGACGACATTACGACATTCCATTTTGTGACAAAATGGCAAAAGATCCTTTCGCAAATTCTCAAGATTACGTATAAGCAAGGAACCATCCAATAAGATAAATCTACGAGAAACAAATGGGTGTTCGAAACAAACGAAGTTGGATACACTGCTAAAATTTACACCTTAAATAAAGTTACAAAAAAGGGGAATAACCGCGTCCGCCACTCACGGTTTCACTGTTAATGTTAGCATACCCAAAAAGGTATAGTTTTTCAATAAAGATTTCAATTTTTCAATTCAATATTCCTATCTAGGTGCGATTTAAACGCTTATGTAAATGTAATTGTTTTTGTTATCCTGAGAAGTGAAAAGTAAAAATTTCGTAAGTGCCATAATAACTTTTACACCGTGCAGTCGGAAGTAATATTGATGCCGAGCAAAGAGGGCCACACAAGTTCTTTTGGTATTTTGATATCAAAGTTTCCACTATGTTGATGGTAGTCAAGGTTCTACTCACTGTGTACGCCTACCTTGGTCCATATTTCTTTCTGATAAGGTGATGGATGCACCGACAAACAATAAGGAGTAATATGCCAAAAAAGAAACTATATTTCAGACAACGTTTCGTCTATCGACCTGAAGAAGTCACAAAACAATAAAACTGCACGAATTAGTGAAAACATTCAGTACTGAAAAGACTCTCCTCTGAGTACAAAATCGTCAGAATAGTGACTCTGCCATAGGGCAGCACTTGCTTGGATGACTGCTTCCGTATAATAGGTAAAGCTAGGTCAGCTTTTCACTTTGCCGTTCTCGAATCCGTCCACATTAAAGCAAGAATACCGTTGCTTTACAGACAAAAAGAATATTTTTTAAATTGGGTCTTTACGGTTGACCATTCAGTTCCACAGACACTAATTGTTCGAAACAATACAAATCAAGGATTGGGTACATTCAAAACACAGTTGGGTATAAGTTTTATTGATTCCTCTCAATTCCAATGCTGATGATTTTCGACTCTAAAGAGTGTCAGTTGAAAGCAGTTTTTCAGTACTAAAATGTTTTCGCTGATTTGTGGAGATTTACTGTTGTCTGATTTCTTCCGAATTTATGATCCGCTTTCAAATTTTCAGTTAAAATATTCTCACTAGAAGCCAAATTTTTCAGCATAAGGATACGCTACCCAATGATATGTCACAGGAACAAATTTGATCCTAATTCGGTGGATGCTTTCGAAAGCAAACTGTTGTAGTTAACTTCATGAAAAACTCCACAAGTGGCCTCTGGAGGATACTATGTTAATGCGGAACTAGCAGTTGGGCATATTCCCACCTTATCTATTGTGCAATCAGCACGCAATGTAATCCTAGCTGGCCATAATTTAGGTTTAAGTCATTCTTCATAGGGTACCACGAGTTTGGCGTGAGCGTATGCAGTGTTAATAATATTGAGGCTTGCGATGATTTGTTACGGAATGATCTAAGTAATCCTTTAGCTTTATTAGATAAAGTGCTTATTCTGTTTTGGTTTACCCCACGATTCTGAGTAGCATTGGAAGACATTTCTCGCATTTTAAGACTATCCGCCGTCATATTAAGGGAAGAAGCCAGCCTTTATCGCAGACATAAAAATATCAGAAAAATAACCCTGTCATTTATCTTAAGATTTCAAATCTGTAGGTCACGGGTGTCAATGTCAGTTGAACAAGAAGGATGAAAACCTCCTACGCCATTATTCTCTGTGGGATAAAGGGACTGCTATTGTAGGATTGGTTATCAGCTTCAATCAAGATACGATTGAGTGTCTCTATGGACGTCAAAGTGAAGATAAGATGGCCTTTGTTTTAGGGAGAGCCTACAAATGTTATCTGTTCATGAATCGCACTTGCTGATTTGCAGTATCAGATGTGAAATGAATGTCGAATTAGATATGGATAAGATGACATGTTGTGGTTATCGTGAAAGCTGACTGGTGTCCGAGAAATTTTAGGCGGCAGTGTTTTTAGTTCCACGTCGTCTGACTTGGACAGTTATTGTCATCATATGCAAATGACATACCAAATAGAAGACGTTTGGGTTGCTAAATTCGTGCGGTAAGCCTTACGTCAGGTCAGGAATCAAATGACCGTGCTGTAAACTGTCTATTGCCATGTATATGGAACAGTGATAGTGTATTGTCTTTTGGATCAGGTTCCCCTAAAGAAAAAGGGCTAAGTCATGGTATAAGCTTCATGACTTGAGAAACTCGGTGTATAGTATTTCTGTTTGAATGGAATTTCAAGACCATTCACCATTCAAGGACATCAAAGTACGTTGGCTAGTGGTGCAAAACGTGCAACTTGCGTTAAGTAACAGATTGATTTTACTAAAAGTTTTTGCCAGACACCGGTCTCTTTATTATACAAGGAAACGTGTGTTTTGTTGGTATAATGAATTTGTTTAAAGCTGACGCCTTTTTCAAGAAAATGAGCAACTGAAAACGTGTCACTCGTATAGATTTTATTTTGAATACGGTGTTACCATTTTCTCATTTCCTTCTTGAACTGTTTTACCTTCATTCCACACGATAGCTGTGGCTAGTGTCTGGCAGAAACGTATAGCAAATAGACTCCATTACTTAACACAATTTTGAAGTGTATTTTTATGACTTTTTCAAATTTTTTTGAGTTTAAAGGACCTGCGTAGACGACAGTAGTGCCCTTTCTCCTGTTTTGAGACCGTGGGCTCTCTTTCATCTTTCAAAAACTTTTCTCTCGTTAGCTCCTTAAAACGTATTTTATTTCCAATGCTAGTGTATCATTTTGGTGAATGTTTCGTGCATTTTAAGCGAAAGGCATAAAATTTTGACTTGAGGTGTGTGAATTGACAGTTCTTCTTATTTTTATTTAAATACTGTTCTGTTGAATACAATACGAAAATATGAAGAAACATTATTAAATGTCCATATGGAAGGAAAGCAGAAGCTCAGACAATGTCGAAATATTGTCATTCTTGAGCCTTACTGATTATAAACAGCCCACCTAGGTACTTATCACAATTTCCATTATTATTGCATTTAAAGAACTGTGAATTCTAGCTCTGCTTTAAACATTTGAATCCTCCGACAAACCTTTTCCCCGTGCCACACTCTCCTTTCCTCCACTCCGTTGTAGATATGGCAGTTTCTTTAAGGGCACTCACTCACTCACTCACTCACTCACTCACTCACTCACTCACTAATCCTCGAGCACTGTGCGGTGCGTAGAGACAACTTGAAACACAAGTGCTCGCCAGTGCTGACGATCGGCAGCGAGCTGCTCCGCTTGAGATAGAGGCACTCCACAGGATCGCAGATCTTTGGCGATGACATCGAGTCATTGAGTGCGAGGTTTGCCTGGTGGGCGTCTCCATCCTGCGGCAGAAGGACTAAAATCCAGGTCAATCCAATAAGACATTTAGGTTTCATTTATTTGTTTCCATCTCCAGCCCTCAGGGGAAGACAGGTGTTGCCGTAGAGACAATGAATCTCTCAAGATTTTTTCAACTTAGTACGCAGTACGGAAGTTGAAGATATGTAGTAAATGTCGGCCTTGGGGGAGGGGGTCTTCCATTGCTTCCGTTTCTCTAAAAATAGATGGCAACTACAGCCGCTGACACGAAAGAAACCACTTCTCTGAATGATTATAAAGGCAACAGTACGTTCCAGCATTAACATCGCATTCAAAACAACTGTTTTAGTTAGCGTGGCGTCGAGTCACTACGTCTCTACTATAGCATCAAATATAATCTGTTTTGTCCAATTATTCTTTCCTTATAATATAAAAAGAACGAAGTTTATTTACTTCCAGTAAAGGCACTAAAAATCGAGGCCCTGAAGTAAAACTCCAAAAAGGAAACTGTAATTTAGGCAAAATTTTGTTTATCAAAGATTTCTCCTAATCCTTTGGAAACTGGCTGAAAGTATTGGCTAAAACAACTTTTGACTAATGAAAACTAAAAGTTGTCTAAATTTCATTTCAGTCTTTCTCTTCAGTAATTTGGTTTATACAACATGTTATCGAGATTCAGCCAGAAGCCACCAGGGATTTTAATGGATAATATGCATAATTTGCATATGTGCAGAGCTCAATCCATAACTCGGTCAGATTCAGTTCAGCAAACATGTTCGCATGTTGGATACTGCTTAATCTCTCATGTCCAGTGCATGGAGAAATACGTGCGTATCATCTTCCTAATACCATGGGTAACAGTTTGACAACTTTGTTCAGTAAAAGTGAAGGCTTGGTCTCCACAGGCGATAATGGCACTATAGACGCAACTTTCCGGGTAAAAATCTCATTATTTTGGACATTTGGTCCATAGAACTTTAATATATACAAACATAAATGTATTGTTTAATACCCTCTTCCTAAGTAAAAATTTACTGTAAAAAAAAAGATCCTTCTCTCCATACAAGGCAGGGTGGTCACTTCGGTGTATTGAGTTACTTTGAAAGAAGTAGAAGTAAAAAGTAAACAGCAAATTAGACGCCGCGACCCCGTATTGTTCCGAAAGGTTGGGAACCACTGTTCTTGACTGGTCCGGAAATTACTTAGCATGACAGAAATGTTTGCTTCTAACTCATTATAGCAATAATAGACATCTGTGTACATTACTACTCAGTTTGAACCTCTTTACTCCAAAGTACGCAATTGGCCTCTTTTTGGACAATCCTATTGCACCAGGTACTATCTTTAAGTGTTTCTCAAGACTAAAGCCACCAACTATTGGTTTTATAATGTCATTATTTCGTTTCAAAGCGAACTGTGGGAAGCTAAAAACTGCTGTTATTGAGGATTTGTAGTACTTTTGGAATGGTTCGTAGTAGATGAAAAGGCTTACCTCATTACTATTGATAAGTATCTCACATTTTAGTGTTACTTAGGGATTGTGTAGGAGTGCCACCAGTTTCACGCTTCAAGCTGCTTGCCAGTTGTTTTTATTTGTATCATATCGCATAATGCTTGATGTTTCGCAGTCTGTAATCGAAGGAGACCTTCATTAATATAGATGTTTCTACGCCAGCACTGTTTACGTGGCTACGGAGCAGAAGTTTTATGTTTAAGGTGTTAAGTTAATGGTAAATGTATGTACTTCCATTAACGTGGCACGTTTTGTGACTAACGCTGGTTTCAAGTGAGGTGGGTTTATTTCTGCGTTAATACGTTTGAAGTTACACGGCTTTCAGTGGAATAACGATGCGTGTATGTACCTTGGTATGGTAGAGCTATGATGGGGGCCATTTTCTTGGTAGGATTGTTTTACAACAGTTTGGCTGAAATTGGAAAGCAACCCTGTTTCAATAGCAACGTTTACATGTATTTGCACATCGCTAATTTTCAAACAATGCCTACATTTTGGCACAGTCCTAAAGCAAAAGTAATTAATTCTTCCATTTTATCTCAGTGCTGATTGGGAAATGGCAGTAGAATTGATGTTGGACGCTATCTCTGAAGCGCTTATATATTTGGCTGCGAAGCGCAACTTGAAGAGAACCCCATATATTTCGCTGCCCAATGTAAATTCGATGAACGCGCTTACGTATATAAGCGCAGGGCGATTTTGAACAGGTACTGCAGTGTTTATAATTTTGCATGGACTAAGTGCGTCGAAGGAAGCACGTGTTGGATCACTTACGGCAAGTTTGAAAACTCTTACCTAAGGAAGCCGATTTTTCCATCCACAGGTAATGCCGACACGTTCCCATTTCCACTTGCGGAAAAGTTTCCCTTAGATCCAAAAACTGGTTATCCAAGTGATGAGGATTGCCGAAAGTTTGGATGGGGCGACTACTACTTCACTGAAGCGTCGGCAGCAGCTTTTCAGAACTTGTACAACAACACGGACGGACTTCGTGATGCTTGGGCAGAGTTTTGGAGACGTACTGCCTTAGGGTTCCGTGGTAATAAGGCGGTCATCGGTTATGAACTCATTAATGAGCCTTGGGCTGGTGATATTTTCAGGTGAGTATTTTGCTTTTCGTTTTGCTTAACTGAGGTAAAAGAGGCTGCTGAGTGTTGTCCTTGTAATAGGATTTGTATATTCTGTGGAGAATGATCACTGCACTATTATAGTGCAATAGTAAAGTCGACACCACCAGCAACCTAGTTTTTTCGTTTCGCTATTAGCTTCATCAGTGGCAATCCATATATAAGGACTTAGTCAGATACACTAACAATTATGAAATACATAGTATAGAACTCAATAAACATGAAGCGCATACGGCACTGGCGGGGCTCAAACCCAGGATCTCCCAGGCCGCTACATGAACCAGAGATTTCTCGCCAGAGTGTGCACGTTTCAATGTTGTGACATCCAGACACCCGCTCAGTAAGTAAGGTTGAATGATAATGTTGGAGGAAAGATTGTACGGGCAGCAATAGTACATAGACTGGGCTCCAGCTTGTGTATTCTCTGCAAGAACGACAGTAAACAGCTGCCCCTTAGTTCAAAAAGAAGTCTTTGCGAGTACTTTATCAAGTGTAGACAGGTTTAATACTTACAAAACGTTTCAATTTTTGTAGGAATCCAAAGCTGATGTTACCTGCAGTTGCAGATGCAGAAAACCTAGAGCCAGCCTACGATGAAATTCAAAAGGCCATTCGCGAGGTGGATGATCACCATTGCATTTTCTTTGAAGGTGTCACTTGGGATTTTTTTAAAGTTGGGTTTTCAAAGGTAAATTATTACTTATCTACTAGTTCTTTTCGTATTCATTGCACCCTCTTAACTTTTCCCTTTTTCGTCACTGCCACTCCAGAGTTCGTGGAATATATTATTATTATTACTATGGAGCTATTACTCCAAATGGATTCAAACCAGTAACGTCATGGATCAGAGTTCTATTAACACGAGCCCCGGTGGATCGGACGTCATTTGGCGCAGTCATTCAAGAGCATTTGTGATCACGTATAAACGAAGTCCCTTTTTGACCCACTCTGAAATAGGTTTCGTGTAGAATACATGAGATGGGATCGAATTCAGTAGGGAACGAAAATGAAACGAAAGAACTGCTAAGTCGAAATCATTTTGACAAAATTTCCATTCTTTATCCGTTTCGGAACCAATATTGGCATAGTATGAGAACCCTTTATCCATGTATTTGACATTCCTGTTCTTACTGATCTAAATTGAATCGTTCATTTATTTCTTTTAAATCGAAGTGCAACAGTGCAACGCATTCCATCGAAATACATCAGATCTAGATTAGACACTGACCAATGTGGAATCGTATCTCAGAAATTCACTCCTGACGAGTAAGTTTCCATGTATATCCTTGGGTCGGAAGTGGTCATCAAAACAGCAATATCAGTGACGTATTATCTACATAGTGTGCTATGTGTTTTAAATATTAAAGGAAGGAAATATTTTCATAATGATTGTGACTGTGATGTGAAACAATTGTTAATTTGATAATATGTTGTTTCAACCTGAGTCACGTTCAGCCCATGTTTTAGAATGAATGTATTCCTCCGCCTTGTATACGTGATCAGTTATTGATCACTTTTCCCTATCTTAAAAATGTTTTCATCTCTTTGCCATAATGATGAAGTCATCTCTCGGGATACCGCAAATAACCCCTAATAAAAAAAGGTGAATCTGCTGCTTCTTATGCTCCATAAGGCAGTTTTATCTGCTTCTAGATCTGATCTTAAGATACACTGTATCGCTTTAAGTGAAGTAATTACTTCAATGAATATGAAGATCTTCACATTCAAATCATAATCATGACCACGTGATCTCTTTCAATTTGCCACAAGGGAGAAAGAGTCAATGTTTGGCATTTGGTAGAAACAATAAAATTTGTTGGTTACTATAAGGCAGAAGAAATTGACTTGGCGTAAAATAGACAAAACTTGAGAAGAAGGCACAAAAGTAGGTTCATTGTGTTCGAAAAATGTTAAGTGGAGACTTCATGAAAATGGCTTCCATTGAATGAAACAGGGGTACTCAACCATTTTGATGTGTTTACCCCAGGGTATAACTGAGCAGCACACCCCTACGTACGGTTGGGCCGATGCACCTACTGAAAAATACGAATACAGGAACTCATATAACTTCTGTACATACTGCAAACGATAATTAAATATACTAAGATATATTTTGAAGAAGCAATTCTGATTTTTTAGGTTACTTATTCACACTTTCACGTAAACTTTCTTGCGATTCTTGATCATGTTGCTTGCTTAGGTGTTCGGACATCTTAGATTTTTTTTTGTTCATTATCTAGCCATTTTCCATTAGGGTATCGACTGAACCCGTATTCAAGTAAATAGTAAAGTGGAGGTGGCAATAGGAGTTCTCTTGCATGGGCTGCCGTATTTCTCGGCCATATCGGAGTCATAGTTTTTGTGCACATTACCTTAGCCGACTCGAAATGCTGTAACTTGGAACGTTCGTAGCAAAAATCGACGTTCACTTTAGGTGAATCAATGAGGAGGGCCTGCAGGTAGCAGCCAGGATACGCCATCGCTTTCGGGTTATCAAATCGGCCTTTGAACTCGATGTTCGATTTTGCCCCATCCACAAGCAGAATGTAATCACTTCACGTTTGGAGTTATTTAAATGTAGAATATTGATAAAAACTCTTCGTGAAAATTCTCGTATCCCCATTCGCTCCAACGTGAAACCAACTATTTTAATGTACCAGAATTGTTTTGTTGCATCTTAGTAGTCCATATTTAAACCATTTATCTTCTCAAATTTATCTAAGAGACATATGAATTTGACGTAACCATTCCGTTCCGGTAACATTCCATTAATTCTAAGACGTCACAAAATACGAAAGTCGAATCATACATTTAACGAATCTCCAAAAATGGCGGACTTTCTATAACTGCCGAACCCGTTTGTGCCATGGTAGTTCAGTGTATATACTTCTCCTCTCCTCTTTCTCCCCCTTTACTGATTCTCCGTATACTGTTAAGGAATTGGCATATTTCTGATGGAGATACGTATGACGCATCAGCTGGAAATCTTTCCAATGTATCTGTGCCACTTACAGTTGTACCAGGAATGGGATCTCGATACGCCACATTGTATACTTCCGTTACACTGCTAAAACTGCCAGAATTATATCGCTCAGTTTCACTGTTTCCAACCGACAGTCTGCAGCTGATTCAGGACCAAAGTGCACCTCAGCTGCAGCAAAATCATCATCGGTATATAAACTTTTGTTGTAAGGATTTATAACTGCTGCAGCAAAACCTGCTTTGATGTTCCCCATTGGCATGGCTTGGGGTTATACTTCTGCAACTATTGCAGGAAATGTCCTATTTTGTGACCGTTTTGAGGGATTGGATCGAATCCACCCTTCCGTTGTTGCGTTGTAGGATTTCTTGGATGTACCAGATACAGTTTGGTTGAGTGACTGTGAATGATGGGATGTATGAACTGTTAAGTTGAGGAGAACAACCCCTTTCTCGCGAGCCATGTCAATGAATCTAATCGTCGTACGGTAACCACATCATCGAGTATTAGCAACACTGGACTAATTAGACTTACCAGTCACGCGCTTCTTCTTCCGAGAAATTTCACTGTCAATTTGTACAATATACACTGTCAATTTGCACAATATACACTGTCAATTTGCACAATATACACTGTCAATTTGCACAATATACACTGTCCATGCTCGCAATTACTTTTCTTCCCTAAATGGAAACAATGTAAGACGGACAGGACTATTCTGATCTCCATCATGGTCGTAACGTAATAAACGAACTGATTATAACAACCTGCCATACAATCGCATGTATTGACATAACTGTGGAATTCTTTTTGAGTAAATATGTTTTTGACAACTTTAGCCTAATCATGTATTGATCTGCTTTAATGATCTCTAATACAGGTTTTTTCTTCTGTGCACTTAGATGTATTGTGTCGTTTCATATATTTACGCCCACCTAGTTATCTCTCCAATAATTTTTCTTATTGCCATTTTACTCTAATGGTATGGACATCTCTTTCCAATAATTATGCAATTATCCCTCCCTCATTATCAAGTCGTACTTCTCCCCTTATTGAGCCATATGTAATGCATGAAAGTGAAATTGATTCTCGTGAAACTCGGTGTTACTCGGCTGTTGCGCCTTAAAGAAATCAGTAAGAAGAGATCTTGACAAGGGCTTAAGTCAATCTAAAACTTTCAATATCTGATACGTGAAATGCGCATGCTTCTGGAAGTTCTTCTGTCTTTTATCTTGCTAATGTTGTTACTATGACGTGATGATGTGTCCAGCTCATAAAGAGCCCGGGATATGTGTGAAAGGAAATAGGATGGGTCAGAAATTTGAGATTGAAGATGAAATGGCGACCTTGTGGGAAACTTAACGTGAATTTTTTGGAATTAAGACCCTCAGTAATTTGGATGCAAATTCAATTTCCACGATCCTGGGACCTATCTTCTCCTGTAAGATCTGTAAATGAGATTTAAACTTCTTTTTGATGTTCTGTAACATGCAACGCAACAGGCGCTATAAACAGTTGAGGGAATATATTCGATGACTGTATCATTCAAATTTTATGAATGGAAAGCACCCATATTCAATTTTTGCTAGGGGTTGAAAGTAGCATTATTGATGGTAATCAAATGAAGGCATTTCACAACATGTTAATCAATAAGTGTCAACCGTAAAAATCATTCTAACGAGTCCTTGTTTGTATTCTTCCATGTGATCAGTTGAAACTGGTGGTAAAATTATTATGTTTGATATTTTAACATAGTTTTACTTGATTTTGCGTATGAATCTCCATATTTCTTGGAACTGGATTATTTTTATGAAACACCTGATTTTCGGGCAGGCATTTAGGAAATTTTTTTTATAATGTTGTTTGTACCACATGTTACACTGCTTTTAGTTTATGATTTGAAGAATAGTAGGCAGTAAACGATCACTTGATAATGGAAGCGGTGCAGTCAGTGAGTGTGCGTAATAATTAGGGAGAGAGCATCAGTATTATGAAATTATTCGATTATTTGGTACTGTCACAGCTCGGCGAAGGCAAATGGAGGCACGAGGGAACAAATCAACGAGTACCGTGTCTTTAGTAGTAAAATCAGATTGTTTTGGTTCGTCCAATACCATTTATAATAATAAGATAAATCCATACAACACAACAAGCAATCACTTTTCGTTTTAGGTTCCTGGTGGTCCGCTATACGCCAATCGTAGCGTACTAAGTTATCATTACTATGAGCCTCCGGATTTCTCCAAAGAGCTCACATTCGCTGCGCGGATGCAAGACCTTCAACGTTTGAGGTGCGGTGGATTTCTAACAGAGTTACTGACAAATGGGAAAGATTTCAAGGATATGGACAAACTGTTTGATATATGTGATGCACACAGACAATCGTGGATGGGCTGGTTATATAAACCTTACGGCTGTGGCCCAGGTGTACCAGGCTGTGCATATGCACCAGCACTTCATAACATGGATGGTTCCTTAAACGAGATCCTAATACAGAACACGTCGAGAACATACCCCCAAGCTGTGGCTGGGCGTACGAAGAGTTACCGATTTGACGTAGCCACTCAAGCGTTCACCTTGATATATGACATCTCTGCGGAATGCCACAGCACACAAACAGTCGTTTACTTCAACAAAAACTTGCATTATAGGGATGGGTTTAAGGCGGACCTTCGACCACTGCATGCCGGAGAGTGGGTTGTGATTGGTAATAAAATTGTTATCGAACATGATCCCCTTGTGGTACACCCTGGAGATACAATCACGTTTACACTCGTTCCGCAGGCTTAACACTGTGGGTTCCTTTTGCTGAGTCAATCATGCCCAGCTGCACGCACCAGCATAGCCGAAATTAGCTCATGGAATTTGTTTCTACAAAACGTAGGATTATATTAGCGAGGTAGGTTTCAGATGCATTCGGCAGCAATCATGACTTTGATTTGTATGTACTCGCAGGTTTAATCGAGTTTGTTTGCCTGCGTTGCATGTAGTCTGTCGCTGCAGGCAGAACAATCACTTGGTTAAGGTAAGATTATGTATGGTTAGCAGTTGTGGGTATTACACGAACGTAATTGCCAGAAATGTAGTATCATTAACCCATTTCAGGCCGCACCCACTTATTGATGAGGGAGAAGCTTCTTTTTTTGATATTTAGCTAATGAAATGCTA
>JAAAKL020002064.1:0-27687 GCA_010016065.2 Carybdea cf. marsupialis auct. non (Linnaeus, 1758)
TATATATCCAAAAATCTAACTTTAGGTGGCACCGTAGTCTTACATCCAAATCAGCAGTGTTACCAGAAGGTGCAACAAAAATAGGTTTTACAATTAGTTTTACAATTAGGTTTACTTCAACGTGTTCCCCTAAACGTCCTTCACCATGTTCATTGGTGTCAGTCGTTCTTATTTGCTTCACTGTTGCTTTTTTTCTCCTGACCCTTTGAGCTGGTTTATCCTGCATTATATCCGCTCCGATTATTATCAGCTAAATCTGGATAATGTACCAAGTTAAGTTTCGTTGGAAAACAGACCTCGTTGGAAATACACGCCAAACTACACAAAACCTTTGAAAGCCATGACTGCCAACACGATCAGTTTCTAAAGCGCAAAAATTGCCCAAATTTTTGTGTTTCATAGCAATTTTCGGTACCACTGTCAAAAAAAAAATTCACGTCGACACGCGCATGGCCCGCTAAGTGTAGTTAGATTAGGAAATGTTTTATTATTTTTGTGACCGGTTATTTCAAACTTAGTGCCAATCTTTCGAAAAGAACACGGCGAAAAGACGGCCCTGGTTACATCAGACATCGCGTAAATCTTTCGAAACAAATATGGAAAAATGCAGTCCAACCTTTTGTTAATTCCTCTATCTTTTTTTCAAAATCCTCATTATTTCGTCTATGCAAAAAAAAAATTGTACCACGAACAAATTGTTTGTGATATGCTACATATCACGAACATAATATGCTACAAATTGAAGCATATGCTAGTCTTACACATGATGATATAGTGATAAAATAGTAATTTCGTGCCAAAGTCAGACAAAATTTTACCCCTAATGTGACTCTATTTTACCTTACTTGCTTGCCCTTGGTTCATCTTGCTCTGCTTTCACGGTAAAACTGTTGATGATGATGATGATGATGATAATGATGATGATGATGATGACGATGATGATGAAGATGAGGATGATGGTGATGATAATGATAATAGTGATGATGATGATGATGATGATGATGACGAAGAAGATAAGCATGATAATGATAATGGTGATGATGATGATGATGATGATGATGATGATGACGATGATGGTGGTGATGATGATGATGATAATGATGATGGTGATGATGATGATGATATGACGATCAGGAGGATAATGATAAGGATGTTAGTGATGATGACGCGGACATCTTTAACTCGGTACATTGAATTGGGTACACAGAATGTAGTCATTCCGTCTCTTTGTCCTTCGCCGCTTTAAGCGTGTTTTTGTTTCATCCCCCGTTTAGTTTAAGAGGCTGTAAATATTCGTCTAATCACGCAAGTAATGCCCTGATTACCGCCTTCAACCCCTGTCACGTTTATGCATTTGTTGATATCCCCGGGTTCTAGATATCCACTCATATGTTGAACTGACAAAGGTTTGCATAATTCATCAACAAGAAAGATGAACCAAAAAACCTTTGTCAGTTAATCACTCGGAGGCTCTTTGTTGTCGTAACAAGTCACCAGTTTGTAATTGTCTGAAACATCTGCCTTTGTGTTTCAAGTTGTCGAGAGAGAAATCGAGGTGTCTCTTAACTGTATTGAGATGGTTAATACAATAGATTCTACGTTACCGTAGATACTAATCTTTTATTTTCTTAGCTACTAGGAATGCAGGAATACATTACCTCGCTTAAAATTTGTTTAAAGATAATGGCATAGTCAACTTTATGAGTATTTGATGTTATTTTCTTATTGTTTACCTTTTACGCTTGGGTGATGAATTGAAGTTTCATTTTATTGTCTATTCCATTTAATTTCTATTCATTGGGTTTCCTCTATTGTATTGTACTACCTCTGATTGTTATTATGTTGTGTTCTATTTTCATATCACATCATATTTCATATATATTATATATTTACATTATATTATATCATATCATGATATAGTCTAGTATAGGATGGTGTAAAGTAGTATGGTATAGTATAGTATAGTATAGTATAGTATTGTATAGTATAGTATAGTATAGTATTTTACTGACAAGTCGAGTAACAAATATTTTAACATGTCATAAATCTTCATAGAAAGTAACCTTCTACTTGCAAATCTTGACTGTAAAATATATGAATTTGTCTACAGCAAGGAAGGGATAGACTTGAAGTGTATATACATCTGCCAGACTGTAGGCATTAGTGACGGTTTAGACAATAAAACACATTTTGTAACACAGTCTCAAAGCTAAATTGTGAATGCTTGAATAAATCTTTGAGCAACGTGTGTCGACCAGATCGTTTCTCCATATGGCAAAATAATTAGCGTTGATGAGAGACTTACTTATAGCCATCATAGTTAAACTTTAGAGCTTTCTTTCGCGGCTTGCCTTGAACTTTACTAATTGGTTGTCAGCAAGGAATTTATTTCAATGGAAAGGCGCGACCACTTGTCACTCTTGTTGGTTCGTGCTTAATGTAGTTGGACCTGATAGATGTCCCCTGATGGTATGTCGCGTCTGTTGTGCAGGTGATGACCGCACAAGATCGAAGAACCAATCTCGAATCACATAAGTCACAAAGACAGTTAGTTCATGAGACAATTGTCGCGGGTATGTGTATCGATCATGACGTTTAACTGACATATCTACCGACTATTGGAGAATTTCTTTTAGGGTTCATACCAGGTTTTTTTGTGATCGTTAGTATCAGACAGCTTAGGGGGGCGGGGCGGGGCGAAGGGGGTTATTCTTTAATGACCTGTACCATGAAATTTCTTTGTGAAGCTTACCCGTTTATAATTTGTAAGTAGATTAAATGAGATAATCCAACCAAAACATGTATCCGATATTCTAACGTAAAGGCGATTTCCTGCAACGCAACGAGTTAGTCTCAGTTTCTTGCTATATCTGTATTAGACAGGTATGGCGAAATTTATGTTGTTTCTGACTACTGACTTTGCAGTAGCAATACATTTTAAAGTGTTGATTGAAAGTTGATTAGGATGGGTTGAAAGATCAACATATAAAGCAACTTGACTTAAAAATCGGGCAGTTGCATTTTGTCCTGACTAGTGTCGGAGAGTGACTTAAGAAAACGGAATCTGCTACTTTTATTAAATTTGACTGCAAGTATCTTATTTTTTTACTGATTATGAAGGTACTTTGGTCACGTAATACGATTTTATTTTCAATCGGATGAGTTAGTCGTAAGACGACCCCCAACATATGGTAATTTGCCTGATCGCAATTCTGTAGCAGATGGCGCGAAATTTCGAGTTATCTGCTTAGCAAGAGCAGTAAAAATACACTTGTGTTAAGTACTAACAATGTCAATTTGAAAGAAACAAGATCACCGATTACTACAATCAAAACCTGCACTTGATGAAACATAGCGGAAGCAAACTGCGAGTCATGAAAATTTGTTTCAATTGTTGATCCATAAAACATGTTATTGATTCCATTCCACGGTTAAGTTCATAAACACCCTGAGGCCGTGATGAACTCGGAACAAAACTGCATAAAAAGCACATTTTTTGTTGATGGCTATTTTAGTATCGATAATCTTCCGTACAAAGGACAGATACCTCTATTAAATAGTGGTGTAATAGCCATTGCGTGTGCTACAATCACGTCTAAATGGTGATGTATCAAGGCTCGATCAAATTAAGGTGTTGGAGAACTTTAACGTGTGATGTGATTTTCACAGCCGGACATTTCTGCAAGTGCTGCACTTCACTATGTGTACCAATGATAACAGAGCAAGAGGTGCTGGTATAATTTGATAAGATTTTACAATCTCCACTCTCCGTTGTAATTGTACCAAACTCTGCTGAATACAACAAACAATGTTCCCCTATAATCAATACAAAGTATTTCAGTTTACAAATAGCAAAAAGAGAAGGGGAAGGGGAAGTAAATTTTCGATGTGTAAGTGAATTTCAAATCACGTCGGCCTTTTATCTCCGCATGTGATCAGAGGAAAAAATTATCGATGGTCAAGTCACTAAAACCTTTTTTTTACAGCGAGTAACGTAGCTTTGAGAACGACCAAGGGTAGCCACACCACCCTTTTTTCTTTGGCTAAACTGTAGTCTTTATTCTTGATTGGGATGTCATTGTTAATTTCAGATATGCTACCACATCAAATGATTTACTTAATAAGTTTTTGAAAATTATGGTATTTTGGACAATTTGTAAAAAATGTTATTGAGGCCAAGAATGAGATGAATTGCCCCCACGGGCCATAAACGGACTGTGGGCCATGGCCTGATGACATCTGATAAAGTCACGCACCACAGAGCGGGTGGGCTCCGAGTCCACGTAGAGCTGGGTCTAGATTTCTAGCATGGAAGGATTGAAAGTTAATTAGTTGACTAGTGGAATTATGTTTTCATCGTATTAAACATTGGGCATGTCTTCGAATTATGATGGGCTAAAAATTTGCAATTTCTGCCAGTTAAATTTCGAATTTGCTATTTCAAATCCTCTTTTCAAGAAGATCCCGAGTAAAAGATGTTTGCCAATCAGTAAATTAACACTACTGAAATAAACATGAGGTGAAGAAATAGTTTCGGTTGGGGAACGTGGAATCCTAGGATTCAGTTACCCTTTTTCAGCAAATGACATGAAATGTGCCCTATTTGCCCTGAAAATGCCATGGAAAGTCCGTTGGATACGTGCAGGTCCTTACTGGCGGCCTGATGAAGATTATAGCTTGTTGGTAATTCTCCAGGGTTTTTGGAGCAGGAAGGATTTAAATTGTTAAGTTTGAATAGATACTGTTTTCTAGATAATTGTCGTTATCTTCACCCTTTACTCTATTATGTCATTGATACCGATATCTTGATTACTCCATTTCCGTCGTCACCAGGAATGTCGTTGTCGTCTTCATTATTGGTGGTTACATACTCGTGTTCTCGCCTAAGTTGTCTTCGATTTCGTCGTCACAATTTTTCTCGTTTTTATTGTTGTTGATTTTGTTGCCTTTATTCTGGTCAATATATTAGTTGTCATCAGCTTTGCAGTTACTGCCTATGTCGTAATTGTCGCTGTCGTCATAGTCATCGTCGTTATTCTGGTCGTTGACGTCAGTGTTTTCCAACGTTATCCCCTTTTCGGTACTTCGTGACCTCTTGGTGTCGTTACTGTCGCCATCAGGGCTTAGCGATTGACAAAACGTTTACCGGCACTGGCTCAGGAAGTATCTCTTTAAGCTTTGGCTGTGGTAATAACTACACTTCGGGACATTCATTTTGTTATGTTATTTGGTATTGTTTACAAATAGGTCAATCTACTCTCACACTATTCACGTTTGAATCTCCATTGAAAATAATGCACCAAATCTATTTGAAAGAGTGTCACTTAACAACATTGTTTATGATACCAATCATGTTTTGACGCATCCATGTTCTTTTTTGGTTTTGTATTTTAAAGAATCGGTCAATCCCCACCTATACTACTACCTTATTTGTGGCACATCATTACCATTTTAATCCGCAGGTTCTTGATGAAAATACTCTTCACGTATCGTGCCCTTCAAAGTTTAAGATGTTTCCCACGCCTCTGCTGAGCAGTAAACGTGTAATAAGATTCTTTGGATTTCTTCTACTTAAATTTAATATTATTGAAAGTTAATTGATTGTGCTGATTAATCAAAACAACTAATACCAATGCAATCTCAGTATGGTAATTTTCCTTACAAGAACACGAATATTCGCTAAATATTAAATTGAAATTATGCAGAGGTTGATTCTCTTAAGGCCTTTTCAGAGGTGTTGACGCTGAAGATATGGAATGTATGATAAGAGCATTCAACGCGCAAATACCCAAACTATGACCACAAAGCTGTTTTATAGAACATGATCCCATTATCATTGATTTTGATTTCAGTAACGGCAGCACTATAATCGTCATCATGATCAGTGTGATCGTCATCCATGTTATTTTCGCCTCTAGGTCTGTCGAATTTGTATTATTACTTAAGTATCAGTGTCACCTTTAGTCAATAACCCAATCGTTTACTTAATCACTGACTGAACTAGTCACTCACTCAACTAGTCACTCACTCTACTAGTCATTCACTCAACTAGTCACTCACTCTACTAGTCACTCACTCAACTAGTCACTCATTCAACTAGTCACTCACTCAACTAGTCACTCACTCAACTAGTCACTCACTTAACTAGTCTCTCACTCTACTAGTCACTCACTCGTTCACTCACTTGCTCATTCACGTACTTACTCACTCACTTGCTCATTCACGTACTTACTCACTCACTTGCTCACTCATTCAATCACTCGTTATCTCACTTGCTCATTCGCTCACTTACTCACTTGCTCACTCATTCACTTACTTACTCACTCACTTGCTCACTCATTCACTTACTTACTCACTCACTTGCTCACTCATTCAATCACTCGTTCACTCACTCGTTCACTCACTCGTTCACTCACTTGCTCACTCATTCACTCACTTGCTCACTCATTCACTCACTTACTCACTTGCTCACTCATTCAATCACTCGTTCACTCATTTGCTCATTCACGCACTCACTCACTCGCTCGTATACTAGAACATTCATAGAGTGATATTTAAAACGAAGTGATATTGTTAATATTGTTTATATCTAAGTAAATTTGCCAATCGGGTATGCTTTAACCGTTGTATATTGGCTTCCGAAGTTCATGCGACACTGCATGTCTACAAATCAAAAGAAAAACCTCATGTTGTACGACATTAACCGGTTGAACCCCGAAAAAATCACCTTAAACAGAATCTGCTGCGAAAGCATGCTAAAGTTTAAGCTAATACGTACGGTGTTCACGGTGCTAATCGGGTTATTGGCAAAAGCAGAAGCAGTAGCAAAACCATGGAGTATTTATTCTATTTTCGTTTTAAAATTCATGCGAGTCGATTGCAAATCGTAATTTCCTAAATTTATTGTTAAGTTAGCATTATCAAAATTAATATGTACTGGTTGGAGAGTTTAACATGAGTTTTCTCATTATCTGATTTTTTATTTTTGGTTTTCATCTATGGACTGCCTTCACATAATCGATCTTAGTAGCGTGTGTTTCCGGACTTTAGGCTTAAAATCGATCACTTTGGAAGCATCAAGAAAAATATTGAAGGGCTGTAACTGGCATAAAAATATTGAAATACACGTATGTATGGAGAGACCAACCAAGAAGAGTTGGAGCTAGAGAGCGCACGGAGAAATTTAGGTTGCTGCTTAATGGAATTGAATGCAAGAATATGAATGTGGAAGAAAATGCCGGCTAAACTGAAATAACTAACGATGGAACCAATAGTAATGAGTTAGAGTACCTTTAGCATCTTAGAAGTTATATTTAAGCGGATTGTAACTGCTGCCAACTATACTTGGTGGACACTGATGAATTCACAATGCGAATGCCGAGGTCTCTTGTTAGAATCCTGGAAGTGTTTCGGTGTGGGAGATCCTGGGTGCGATCCCCGTCAGCGCCGTAAGCACTTCGTGTTCTTCAAGTTCTATCCTATGTAGGTCAAGACTGCTGTTGTGTCCCCCTGAGCACTTATATAAATGAAATGGCACTGATGAAGGTTATGGCAAAACGAAGAATTAGGTTTGCCTCCTTGAAATATATTTTGTGATTTATAGTTGACATTTCATCATAATTTGAAAATTTTATCTTAGACATAGTCATCAATCTGTAAAATAGTACTCACTGGTTTCCTTAGAAGGGCTTGGCTTGTTAACTTTTTGTTCAATTTATACCTCATATTGCCTGTGGTGATGCATTTTTCTCCGGTGTAGCCGCAATTGGATAGCTGGAGCCAGTGAGTTAGAAATAACTTTGATGCACTGGCGTTTGCATAAGAATTTTTGGAGGTGGGAACGAGGGGCATGACCTGAATGATGACGTCATTTTCCTGGTCATATAGATTACAAGGCGAGTTATACCTAATAGATTTTAGGCCACTTTAAAAACTCATATAAAATCAAAGTGGTAAGGTGCTGCATATCAATTTAGAAGCTAATTGGCCCCGGTGCCCCCCCCCCCTATATGCGCCACTGCTTTGATGTACCTGAATCATGTTACGTCATCACAAATGGTTTCATTAAAAAGTCTTGCATATCAAGATTGCAGTGTTGCCTATGCCAAAACCGTCAGAAAATAGCATGTACTGTATCCAACAAATTTAGAGACAAACTTCAAAGAGTGCAAGTCTTGATTGGAATCAAATTGGGCGAAAGATTTGACATCGATTACAACGGAAAGATAAATTTTTCATCCAAAAGTTATTTGTAGCCCCTTTTAGATTTCAATTTTATGGAAATTTTCTGTTTAGTAATTACCAAAACATTTCGAAATTTGAAGCTAAAATGTACTTATCCCTACTTTAAAAACCTAAAGCAAACTTCCGTTATAGCGACCTGCGTCTTATCGCTGCTGTGTACGTCATCCCAGAACAGGTGTTAGTAGTCCAGATCAGTCCTGTAAACGAGTTCTTAGTTTTGTTTTGGCTTTAGTAGCGAAGGAAAGGCTAGCAAAAAGTGTTCTAGTGACTAAAAAGCTTCACCATGAATATAGTTAACCCGAATTTTGATTATCGGATAGTTTGCCGTGGGTTAAAAAGTTTAAAGTTTTTCCTTTGTGCAATGCGCAATATCTTTTAGCAATTTTTTCCCTTTCCAACGTAATATATGAAAATCGTGATTCAAAGATTTCAGATCAGTAACATCATGTTAGGATGATAAGGAAGTATTATTGCGCAGGTATTTAAAGCCGAACAGAGATCTAATTAGTTGTTATTCGACAAATAATTAAAAAGTAATGGTTGGATTAGGACGTCTGTCAAAGAAACAAAAAAGTACTAGCTCAAGGTTATTGTTATTTTGAGCCGACTAATGAAGAAACTCATGATTTCCCCTTCCTGTTTATACTCCAGCATTGCATGTCACACAACATATCCTGTAGATTTCAATCCACCATCTGCGGCAGAAGTTACACCCACCTGTTTGAGCTCAAAGGATAGGTTGTTCAACAGCCATTTTTTATATTATTATTTCTTAACGGTTATGCAATTTAGTTGCAAAACAACACTGAACTTTAAATGAATGATACCTGATCGCTTGCCATTCCTCCACATGCCTTTATAGGTCATATTGTCAGCATCGTATTTGTAGGTCCCTCTTCCATGCCTCTGATCATTTTGCCATTCACCGTCGTAAATATCTTTATTAGCGTAATAGTATATTCCATGGCCATGCCTTTTGTCGTCTTTCCAGTACCCCTCATATCTCGAGGTGTCGGGATAATAGAAAGTGCCATAGCCGCATTTTCTGTTGTTTTCGTATTCACCTACATATCTAGCACCATTTTGGCCGTTAAAAGTGTACTGCCCAAGTCCATGTCGCATCCCATTTCTGTATTCACCTTCATAAGAATCTCCATTTGGTAGTGTTGCCTTTCCTTTTCCGTGTCGCTCCCCTCGATCGTTTCTTTCCCCTTCATAACTATATGCCCGCTGGACCGTTTGACTCCCCTTTTCCAAGGCCGTATCTTTGGCGGTAAGATTCGGGCTGGTTGAGATTTGCTGAGCCATTAGATGGATTGAAAGAAACCAACACGAACTTTCAAATTCTATTTTATTGCATTGATATCTCTTGCTATGGTATTGTAATCGAGACTCACTAATCTGACCAATTTTTCCTTTGCAAATAGAATATTTTTATTTTTTGCACGTGGTATTCATGCAATTCTCTTCAAGCAACAAGGAGAAAAGTGTTGTATAGCAAGACACCCATTGACCAGCATGTCTGTACTGTAAGATCGATTTCTATCTGATTTTGAATTGTCGTCAGAAGAATCATAATATCAACTCCCTGAAGAAAATGTTGTTGTCACCAATTTGTGTGGTTATATCTTGACCATCGCAGCAAACTACTTATACATTGGTCTATTGTGTACAGTACTTTGCCTCCAAACCACAATAAAATACGAAGATTCGTTACAGGAAAACTGGAAGACGGTGAATGGTTTTCTCTATTAACAGAGATTGTTCTCGTCGCTGTTGAAATCTGCTCATAGTTGCATGTTGGTGTTGTTTGATGAATGAATGAACGTCTGTTATTGTACAAAAGTAATTTTGAAGATGGTCGTACTTCTTGTGGGTCCTTTAAAATATCTCCGTTCTTTTACTTATGGATATTACAGTCTTTACCCTGAAAATCGTAAAAATGAAATCATTTTGATATGGTGATTGTGTTCTCCTGGTTTACTACTTACTTTATAGTAGATATATCTTGAAATCCTTTATCAAATGTACAGGCAAGTTAAGACAGGGATCTTTAAGTGCTATTGATGGCCTTGGAATCCATAAGGTAACCAATAGTCAAGAACACTTTGTGTTCGTCTACCTGCTCTTGTTAAGTGTGTTCTTGTGAACTTGCGCGACAAATCAGCCAGCTCTTAGGAATAATGAGTTAATGTTTTGCGAGATTCGGCTCGTGTACGTTAATCCAGAGATCCATACAATGATATTTTACTGACGATGGATACTTGCACAATGATTGATCAGCATTAACCTGGCTCTTCGTGGAAATGTCATATACTCTGTACAACACAGCACTACTGAAAGGAAATTCTTGTAAGTGCTGCGAGCAGTGTTGGTCAAACGATTATACCGTACTTACTCAGCCGATGAATAATTAATCATCATAACAAAATGTGCCCCAAATCAAAATATGGAAGAGCGTCTGAGATACGATCTCATTTAATTTATCTTTCAAACACTCTCTTGTTAGGGAACACTGTAATACTCTTTGCGTCTTACAAACATGTTGATCATGGACGTAGCCTTTAGCACAATGAACACATGTTTGCTATTATAACCTTCTTTCTAGCACATTTCGTGATGAAGTTTATTCTTGGCTGGCAATATTTTTTTACATCAGTTTGATTTCTTAGATGATAAATCTGTACGAGGTTATTGCTTTCGGAAAACCAAGTGCGACAGACGACCCGCGGGCCAAACCCGCCAAAAGTATTTGTAAACTTTTGTCCGCGAATCCTCTCGCCAAGTATGTAAAGTTCAGACCGCGAACTGCTTGGACAACATAATCTTCAACCCTTATAATTGACTCCATACCTGCTTTAAGCTATCAAAGTTTAAGAATACAAGGCGCAGAGTTGAAAATACACTTAAAAACCCTTTGACACTCCAACAGTCTTTTCTTCTGATAATTGAACACCGTCTGTCAACAAATATGTAATGCTTAACCTGTTCCAATTGTTTTTGAACTTTCCTTAATTTGATAAGACGAAGTCTTGGGATATTTAGAGGTTAGGTTCTTACTATAAAATATCATGCAAAATTTAAAGCAGTTCGATTTTTAGTGGTAATATGCTCAAAGATTAAAGTATCAGAGAATTTGGAAAAGGTAAGTCTTCCTAATGAAGTAGATCTTCCTTGACAATATTGTTAATCACCGTTTCTAAGTGAATTCAAAAAAGAATACAGGGAGGCTGTTTACGAACATGGGATGGCATACATGTAGACGAGGTCGCTATCGATTAGCGAACATTTATGCATAGAGCGTTGTTTGTACGCTACTTTTTAAGTCGAGCACAGATTGTCTTGAAACTATCAATCGAAAAAAATTCAATCCATGGTCAATTCGGAACTTGCTTCCAGATGTAACAGCCCTATTCTCAAGAGTAAGGCACGTGATACGGCTATTGTTTAACTGGAAGATTTGAAGTCCTGATTTGGGCAAGATATGTATTGCCAGTTTGCTTTAATGGAGAAAAAGACCCCAGGATTACCTTAAGCACGTCTTCCCTTAGAGGAGGGCACATTTTTTACTGACAGGTGTATAATTTTAAACGTTATTTAGAAGTGAACATTTCGCCGTTTGTTCTGGTTAAAGTCGAATGAGATTTGAATATGGCGGCCAGATTAAAAGAAGACATATATTGAAGTTTAAGAAGGTAACTTGATGAAGGTTTTGGCCAGATAAAATAATTTGCTAAGGGGAACCTCAAAGTTTATTTACGTTGCAGAGATATTCCTGGCTGAACCTGGAGAGTTGGCAGGTCTGTCTAAGTCTACTATAAACAAGTCACTTCATCATACATTGCTTTTACTCAGTTGTAATAAGCACCCCAATGCCATCAGGTATCCCTACTTAAGATGATGCTCTTTGTCACGTTACCGATAAATAGAATTTCTTTTCTAGATAGGTTTTATGCAGCGTTCTGTAGCACGTGATGCAAACAAAGGCCTTTTATATCTGTAATTACGCAAATGTCTCTGTTGAGTAGAGTAGAAGTATAGGCTTTTACTGTCCCTTGTTCACTTCGTTATATTAATTAACGGCCTGTGGCGATAAGGGTTGGAGTGGGATAGGAACGAAGGCATAGCTTGGATTGTTAATGTATACCAATGCATTTTTTTACGCCGTGACCCCAGATTTTCCTTTTCTCCGTCTCGATTATTGATATTTCCAGTTATGTACGGGAAAATTGAGAATTAGAGGAACTGAGGAACTTGATTACTTTGATGATACCTGCTTACCCATTTCTGAATTCGAGTTATGAATTCCTTGTAGTTTGATTAGTAGCTCTCTTTTGCCTTGCTTATTGCGTAGTGCCCTTCTTGCTATTAGAATGTACCCTTTCGAAGTAGAGATTCACTTCCCATAAAACAATATTCGAGTGTACTAGAGAAGTGTTTGAGTGCATAACATTATTACAATAGTAAAGAAAAAGAAAGCAGAATCAAATTGATTCTGTTTTGGTACTGTTAACTATCAGAAGGACGAATCTGTAGGAAAATAGATTGAGAGGGTCAAGATAGCCTACTTTTTTCCCATCATAACATATGAAAGAGAATATTTTAAGAAGATTTTGGATAAGAAGAACCATCACTTTAGCATTGAAAATATTGTAAAGGTGGTAGGAGTAAGTAACTGGACGGAGTTTAGTATCTTTTCACAATTTATCATACAAACCCTCTCTTCTCGATAAATCTGTTCAACTTTGATGGGTCTTTGGAAAGACTGATTGGATCCATGGTAATGCGTTATAGTCAGGTAATTAGTAACCTCCAATTTGCGTAGACTTACGGACTTACGTTGTAACTAAAAAAATCTTGCGCTTTCATCGGGATTCACCATAGCTCAGTTGGTAGAGCACACGCCGCGAACGCGTGGGCCCTGGGTTTGAATCTCTGTCTTTGCATACTTTGAATTGCTCTTGTCTTTTCAAAACAGAAACATGACTAAAGCAGGAGATATACGATGTCTTAAACCTAGTAGAATTTGAAAGTAACGATATTTTGCATACTAACCGAGAAGCAAAGGCATTTGGGAAGGCCTAATAGTTTCGAAGATTATAAGGAAATATCTCGGACCCTAGCAACCTTTACCTTTGAATCAAGGAAACTGAAAACAGAGGGACAGTCGCGTTTCTTCTTCTTTTTGGTGGCATGATCGATTTCCACTGTAGCCTATTGCCCAGCCATAGTGAGCAATGCCCTGGGGGGAGAGAGCACATTTACAGGGGTGGTCTCCCGTTTTCCTTCCACAACCGATAGTCTTTACATCAGGCTAGGCGGGAGTCGAACTCCAACAACCTCTAGCACGTGAGTCCTATTCCTTAACCACTATACCACGGTGGCTTTGCTCACGGACAGCCCTGCCATGATCAAAATTATGCACTTTATATGAAGGATCCTAGAATAGATGGGACTAACCCGTAACATATTAAAAGGCATATGATACTGTAGGAAAATGGTAGATATGAAATACGTTACTAGACCCCAGATAGGAATTGTTGCGTTCTTTGCCTCGGAACTCTGTGTGGAAGGATTGTACATATTACCAGCCGAGACTGGTGATGGGATGAATTATTGCTTGGCAGCAACCTTTAGGGATCGGTGCACTCTACGAGATGCCAGCTTTAGTAGATTGGAAGTTAAAAGTAACTGCACCCAAGAGTCTTCGTTTCGAAGTGATGCTAATACTCAACGGTGAAATGTGCTGCTTGGACGGGCTTTGAAACGCCAAACATAGACACGTGACAGGTTTTAAAAGGCCTCGAGGATTTGACAGATCTGTATCCTTACTTTGTGATCCAAAAGTGATCGTTATAGATTGTTGTCAAGACTGCAAAAATACTCTAAAAACGCAGGACTATTTAAATTTTGTATCCATTACCAGAATATCAACTATGGGATTTGCGAGTATACTACAATTACTGATTGGTAAAACGGACGGAGTTGAGAGAGTCATTATAAATTCTGTTTTTAATACAAGTGTCAAAATAGAGACGACAAATCATTATGATCATCATCATCGTGATCATCATCATCATGATCATCGTCATCATTGTCATCATCATCATCATCACCATCGTCATCATCATCATCGTCATCATCATCATCGTCATCATCATCATCGTCATCATCATCATCATCATCATCATCATCATCGTCATCATCGTCATCATCAGCATAATCAGCGACTTTATTATTTTAATTATTATCATGACTTCCAGTGGTATAACAATCAATATCGTTGTCCCGGACAATATTTATGTTCTGGACGTAGTTAAACTGGATATGGACTCAAAAAGAGTTTTATTATCTGACGTGGATGCAGTTACACTGTAATTGTTATCATTTTCCCAACATTTTTATTGTGATATTTACTATCATATTCACTATGTGGGTCGCTCTCACTTCCACATATAAATCCCCTCATCATAACTTCGTTGTAACATTTGCTAACTTTTACCATCACGATAGTAATGATCAACATTATCATTGTTTAATCAATTATTTTAATACTATCATGTACCTATCGATAACCATTCACTTTCTTTAATTAGCTAATTAAGATCGCCATGGCCACAGTCATAATTTTTCACATTAGTGGCCTCCATATGGTGAAAAAGGCTCTGATTTAGGTTATATGGCCCAATATTCTAGTATCTATAGTGCAAAGAATAGTGACAGAACTAGTTCTAGATCGCATTATCCATGTTCCTGTTTCTTGGTCATCGATTCCCCACAGCATTGTAAGTGCTGGGCATATTAATCCAACCGCATCAATCTGCTCTTGATAATCTTGGAGAGTATCGTAAGCTATTCCCACAGATCTCTTGCCACATCTGCCAGGGAAGAATTATGTTCACTTATTCTAATCTCACGTCTCCATATTAGACTTGTGTACATTCCACGTTTGGATTATGGACTTCCATGCCCTTTTTTAAGACGAGATTTATGGTTTTTGTCTATTAATGAAGAAAATCTTGAAGGTCTACTTTTACAGCGTTAGAAAACCCCAGTTAAGATAAAGCTTAGTTTGGGAACGGCTTTTTTGATATGTAAGAGATAATCCCTAATCTGGGTTTTGTAATCTGTCATTCAACTTTATGTACACTTAATATTGCATGGGAGTGACCCCTAGTTTCATGATTCATTAGCATTGCCTTCGAAAGGGAAGAGCAGATCGATTCTGGTGTGACCGATCACTATTATAATCGATGTGGGTTCGGAGGACAATAGAAGTAAACAATACCAACGCCTTAAAAACTAGTCGCTCTAAATTTTTGTAAAATTTAGTATTTCGTTGGGCTTATCATGCTTGTAACTATCAAATGTTGCCGAATATGGTGAATTGGCAAGATTGAGATCTTACCTAGTGCGGGGTGTAGGACGTATGGGAAGTTACAGAGTATGGAGAACTATCAAGCATGTGACGAGTCATGTAAGGGGAGTTATCAAGCATAGGATGTTGCCGAGGGAGGGGAATTACCAAGTATAGGATGGTGCTGAATGAGGGAAATTATCACGTATAGGATATTACCAAGTAAAGGGAGTTATCAGTCATAGGATGTTGCCGAGTAGGGAAATACCAAGTATAAGATGTTGCCGAGTATGAAAATATCAAGTATAAGTTGTTGCCGAGTATGGAAATATCAAGTATAAGATGTTGCCGAGTAGGGAATTATCAAGTATAGGATGTTGACGAGTATGGAAATATCAAGTATAAGATGTTGCTGAGTAGGGGATTCTCAAGTATAGGATGTTGCCGAACAAGGGGAATTATCAAGTATAGGATGCTACAAAGTGAAGGGAGTTATCAGTCGTAGGATGTTGTAGAATAAGAAATTATCAAGTAGGGATGTTTCCAAGTAGGGAATTATCAAGTATAAGGTGTTATCGAATAACGGGAGTTATCAAGTATAGGATTATGTCGAGTAAGGGCATTGCCGAGTAAGGGGATTATCGAGTATAGGATGTTACAAAGTGAAAGGACTTATCAGTCGTAGGATGTTGCCGAATAACGAATTGTAAAGTAAGGATGTTTCCAAGTAGGGAATTATCAAGTATAAGGTGTTGCCGAATAACGGGAGTTATCAAGTATAGGATTATGTCGAGTAAGGGCATTGCCGAGTAAGGGGTAATTACGTTGTTGTAAACCTTCGAGGTTCTGTCTAACATGATCAGGCTCGGAGTATTATTCAGTGTACAATTTTATAAATTGCGGGTACTGTTGATTATGACATGTTGTCAAGTAAGAGGATATGTGGAGTATTGGCTTTTATCGAATAAAGAATGTTTTCTAGGACAAATTTCGAAGTCCCAACCAAATTTGGTTAATGTAACTTTGACATGAAATGACAAATAACTTTTCAATGTTTTAGATATATCTTGCAATGCGACATGAACAAGAAAAGGGAAATACATTCAACCTTCCACTAGTTGCGTTAATGTAACCATGAAATCATTTTCGTTGGAATTTTGCAAAATGGGTTTATTTACAGTCGCGCATGTTTGCGAATTCAGAACTTCTCCCCTTTATTAATTATACAAAGAGCCTTCTGTAGCGCCATTGTAAAGTCATGTTTGAATCAATTCTGATGATCTCCAACAGTAACAACAACAACAACTTGACTTCTAGACTCCGCTGTACGTAGGTAAAGAATGTAATTATGCTCAAGTGGTAAACGGTAGAGGTGGTATGTTTTTGCTTTTAGTTAGCTCCGAAGCATTGATTAAAAGGTCGCGAAGGAAGTTGTGACGCTAGTTGGAAAGCAGCATTAATTAAAAGTATTTTCAAAGAAAGAATTTGAAACCCTCTGATTTGAAAAAAGAGTTATATGGTGAGCCATATGTAAGGGGGTGACACGTAAAAAAATTAAAATTGGGGTGTCACTAACTAGAGGAATGTTAAATACAGGAAAATGTTAATTAGTAAGTAATGGGGAAAAAATCTCCTTTAGCATATGGGAGCGTCCAACAAAAGGTAGCACCATATTTGTTGAACCTGTGTTGACGCCCGCTGATGTCATGGTATGAACTTGTTAAATTCAAGGGCCTTCCTTTCAATGATTTGGAAGTAGATTTAAGAGGAATTTTACATGATTACGTAACGTATAATACCATTTTCATTAACATCCGATGTATCACATAGCCCTTACTGCAAACAAACTCGACTTAATGTTGATACAAGTTCTGCAAACAAACTCCACTTAATGTTGATACAAGTTTATATATTTTGAGGGAATATCGCAATGGCATTGAAAATATATATATTAAAAGCTTGAACGTCATGTAAAGGTATACATCTGTCATATGAGTTTCGCACCAAGCTCTAAACGATTACCAACTCAGTCGACTTCGCAAGTTGATTCGTACGGCTACGGCTAGCAAATCCCGTTTAATTCCCCAGATCTTGTGTAGTGTAAACCCATGCCACAGATGCCCCGTTTTAGAGGACTTACCCAAATGGGCAGAAGTCTTTCATATGAAACTGAAGAAATCTTATTGTAACACAAAATTGATTCTGTTTTTAGTAAATCGATCTTGTGATTTTTGTGGGAGAAATTAGACTTTTAAGCCACAATGTTCAAAATTGGGGAAATAGCACATTTTTATTGACTTCTGATTAAGAGGCATAATAACTTTATTAGACTATCGCCTTTAAAGAAAATCTAAAAATGATAGCCCAATCCCGCTTATGAATCGTCCAGCGCCTCTCAAAACTGCATGCTTCAGTCGTTGATTTAACTCAATTCAAATCATTTGACAACATTGACTCCAGCACTGCAATGCAGTTATCCAATGGCCCCTGAAATACAGATCAGAGATGATAGTTTACTTTCTAGATCAATTTACCAAGTTACCTGTCCGTATTTGCTTATTATGCAACTTTAACATGAAATGAAGGTTTAAACCTTGAAAACATGTTGTCAATAGCCAAGGGCAGCTCAGTACAACTAACGAAGTTAACACAGTGTTGCCAGCTTTGCTGTGCGTGTCGTCGCCCAAATGGTGCACAAAGCCCCCAATGCGGCACTTTTGGGGTCACGATCAAGAGTAAATTTTCTGCCTTTTCCCCCAAACGTCGAAGAGAAAGCAGCAAACAAAGGATTTGTGTCTGTTTCGTCAACCAAAAAGTCGTACGAAATGTCGATTTTGAGTGAAACACATGGTACTTATGCCTAATGACCGATTGATACTCATCTCCCTTCTTACTAATTCGGTTCCACCTTTTCTAATTTCGTTTTCGTCTTCAAAACCTTAAAATTGAAAATTCTTTTCTTCAACTGAAAGGAGCTTCCTGCATATTTAAATCAACGTGAATAAAAAGGGTATTAAATTTTTATTACCCGATTCTAAGCATCGTGGGTATGGCACATCTGTTTGTAAATACTTAGATCAATTTGGCTCATTACCCTCGTTCTCTTCATACACCATCTGTTCCACTTTTTCTTTAAATAGCCGCTTCAAAACGAATGTACGTGAGGTACCTAGTCTACTCCTAGCAACAATTGCCTTATTTGAGTAAATCGAAATTCTTAATCATTTTCCTAGCTTTAGTCAATTTGGAATATTTTGTTGTCAATAAACCATCTTCCTAACCCTTCAGTTCTTCAAGTATCGCAGAGCAAACGTCACAAATATTTTAATGATAAGATCAGAAATTATTGGCACGTTTTTAGTGTAGGTGTTGTAGAGGCAAACGTTTTAATCTTTGACTTTTATGATGTTAGAGGGGGGTCATGAACTTTATGGGGGAAAACTCCAAGTTCACTTCCATAGACAAGACCACAAGATGATTTTGATGACCCCCCTCTCTCGTGAAAAAAATACTGCAAAAGAAAACCAAATAAGGAACGCAGAATCATGTCACATTTCGTAATTTTCAAGAGATCATATAAATATCGAAATCATCTAAATATATGTTTTTACCCATGCCCTCATTTTGTAGCCAGTTATTACTCTCGCCTTGCTTACTCCACAAAATTTTCTATTCGTATAGTACACAGATAGGGACATAAGAAGGTAGGGGGGAGGGGGGAGGCGGGAGAGTTGGTACGAAGCAAATTGAAGATCAATTTTGGAATCAAGATAAGAGAGAGGTATAACCATAAAATGTTATATCTTTATCCATGTACAGTTATACATCTTCTGTGTATCATGAGCTCCTACTCTCCGTTTTTTTCGTGTTTGTTCTATTATTGCTACGTTCACCACGACATGTTGTATTGATAATCGAGTTCTGTTATAAGCATGTGCAAGTTTGATGTATATTTGTAATATGGACGCCCGAGTTCGCTTTAACTAATTTCCAGTAGACCTGAGGAAAGTCGTTAGCAAGACGAAACCTTGTGAAACGTTTTCTGACTTTTCTCTTGAGTAATTGCTACATTATGGAATTCATCGGTTTTTAATCTTCACAAACATGTCCGTGAATTATGCTCCTTATTTTCCCAAAGCTCTCTCCACGCAGATAAATTATGAATAGCCAAACATCGTCTAAGAGCTCAAGTCTATTTTTTATGTCAATTTTTTCATATTATGCAGCTGGGTTGCTGTAGCACAACAAGCTGTAGACGAATTCCGATGTTGATCCTGAATCTCCACTGATAAAATCTACGAGGCGGTTTTCTTCGTGGTTCTCGCTTAGAAATGTGTATGTTACCATATTACGGCCATGGTTTCCTTCAAAACACTACCAAGCCTTTACTTTAGCAAGGCGCCCTGATTAATGGCAATGACGTAATTAAGCGAACGGCTGTTGTTCCCATGTTTGTGCAATTGCTATGAGTTACAAATTTAATGAGTCCGGTTGTCGTTTTAATGATATGACAGCAGCCTAAACGTATGTCACTTGTACATGCTAGCCTAATCTCAGGAGATCTGTTTCACGCCCTAGTATAAATCACGGACCGGGAAACCAAGACTTAAATTAAGGTGATGTATAGGCCACTTCTGCTACAGTTATGATCGCTCAAGTGAACTAAGAGTAACAGCATGATTGAGCGGAAGGGCGCCTTACTAGAATTTCAGAGATTTAAAAATTTTGAGAAATTTTCTTTTTATCTTGTCTCAACAGGTAGACATTGTGACGGTCGTCAGCATCAATCCTAAGACTCGCTTTACTTTGCATGAATCTCTAACACGTTAACATGGTTTAAATTGGAAGCACATCCAAATCTAACCACCTCTTAAAAGCGTGCCCGAATAGCTGGCCTCGAAGCTCTTCCTATGATTTCCATGGCTAAACGAATTTTAGGGGGAAATATTCCTTTCTTTGACATATTGATCTGGTCATTGGATTACTTTTCTAAGTGATATTTCACGGTGGCTAAAGTGAGAGCAGTATCTTGATCGTGAGCGCTTTAAATTGGTTTGAAAATTAGCGATGTCTAAAGATTGTGAGCTTTTCCTACAGTTCCTATTATTAAATGAGTTTGAAGAGTCTTGATATGATCATCTTTATATATCCATGATATATTGCTCTGAGCACAAAGGTACGTTTTAAAGCCATACTTAAAGATGACCCGCATACAGTAAAATCTGCATCGCTGGCACAAGGCAGCGTTGCTGTTAAACAGTAGATTTAACTTGTTTGTGGACTTGCTGTTCGGTTAAAACATATGCATAATTATGATACGGTGTAGAATATCAGCCAGTGAAGCACGTCACTAATTGAGTTTCTAAAAGTCACAAGTCTGCTTAAAATTATCAATTTAGTACAATTCAAACTGACTATCTGACGGAAGATGTCCCTTGCGGAAACATAAATCGATCTCGATATCTGGCGGACAACAACAGTTACATATAAAACCTACATTTCCCATCAGTCCAACTGGATTCATCTGCATCATTTATTACTGAAATTGCTTCTTTCTATTTAATTGATTTTAAAACCTTTTAGACCAGTCTCACAAAACGGTATCATTATGCTCCCCAATTTCATTTGTCCTCCACAAGGTCTGATCATAGTTGAATAAGTCGTCTTTAAAAGATGGATCTCCAGGACCTCCGTTTACCCTCTTGCATTCTCCAGCTCGGAACAATCTCCCTTTAGATACTATTTTATGATCATAGCACGTACTTTCCTAGTTGGTCCATTCTGCCCTTTACGACGAGGCTCAGTCGTGATACTAATTTCTTTGAGGGCTTCCCTATTTCGATTTTGTCTTGCCACGTAATAACGGAGATGGCTTTGATACCATACATGAAACTGATGTCCTACCTTGGCAGTGCTCTTTGATATAGCAGCGGCAACTTCTTGGGGTTTTCTTTGTATTGTTTTTAAGCTATAAACCATAGGGTATACACATTTACATTTTCATGAGCGACCGCGTTGCCAAGTGCTAAATCTGAGATGTGGTTCAGCAACCAAGCAACTCATTAGCAACCAGCTGGGCTTAAAGTTTAGAAGCCTAAGCAACTGAGGACAAAACTTAAGTATTTTGACAAGCACCAAGTATAATTTTATACACAAGTTAGACGCTTCTTTTTTTTCAGTAGCACCTTATGCAAATTATCATGTTTTATTCAAAATCCATTGTTGGCAACTTTTTAACAACTTTGAGGTTAAATTTACAGTTCTTACCTATACGAGATCACGCAAAGACAACGAAACGGACAATGATAATTTGTTCTCTTTCCTTTTGAACCGGTTTGTGATCAAGTCAAGAGCTCAAGAAAAGATGGCTAGATCTAAATTTTGGGCAAATATGGAGACTGGCCCTTTGTTTAATGAGAGAATTAATATACTTTTTCTGGAAAGAACCTTAGTTCTTATTTTAACCATAGCTAAAACAGTATAATTATTATCTTTTGCGTAGCTACTACGTAAAATATGAAGTAAAAATAATTATACATATCATCAAGAAAATTTTGCTTCTGAAGTTAGGTAGAGTTTCTTTTTCATTTGGCCGCTTAATTACGTCCTTCTTGCATACACTGATTGGTCAGACGACAATGTCAGGAAATACCAGACGAAATACAATTTTAAGTACGAAAATGGTTTCACATTTTTGTGCTATTCTGACGTCTTGTACCGTAAACAATCTTCAAAGATTCTTTTAGGAAGGGGATTTTTACATACTTTGTGAAGCTATTCGACATAATATATTTGCCTACTATGAAGTGTTTATTGATAAGGTCAGTCTTTAAGTTTCAATTCTACTTTTATTCCGCTATTGTGATTCCAGGATTTTCGTGAGTGTGACGGGTAGGCAGGTTTTATCCCCCGATAATAATGCCGTTTGAAAAATAGTTTTCACTGAAGCTATCATAACGTTTCCAAATTTTGACTTTCCAGACTACATCTTTCATCGTCTTCTTTTTGTTTGGTTAATGATAGATAATATGTAAGTCTTAAAGGCAAACTTAAAAGTCGAAATTTGGGTTCACTGTAATCATTTCTTCAAAATACCAGTTTCTCAACATAAAATGTAGACAAATTTGAGACTAATATCTGCTATGTTTTACAGTTGAATATCATTCTCTACTGTAAATAACAGAAAGTTCTGAGGGATGGAAAATATCCCCCTCCCCCTTACTCACACTGGGTTAAGGAGAGGAACTTACATTTACTTAAGTCAAAGTTTGAGAGCGTTGACTTGATATGAACTATAAAGTGCTATAGTTTATTGTTTTGTATAAACTAAGTACTGCAGTTATGACACAAATTAATTCCTTAGTAATTGTTGTAGTAACTTATTCAGTACATGCTGTTCTCGTTACTGAACGGAATCTTCCATAAGATGAACTCATCATCTATATCATCAGTATACCTTCCAAGCGCTGACTCTGCTTTAAACTAGTGTTTTTAACACAATTATTATTAGGTTTTGCATGAAGTGGGTACTTCGATAATGTGCATGTTGAATTGAACTCAGTATTTCCTTTCTCGTCAATCAACGAAATCTTCAGCCTGTTATCGTCGACAGCTGATCTGTGTTATATTTTCTTTTTGATTAAGCGGCTTGCAAGAGATGTTCTTTCATTTCACAGGTGCCCTTTGATTGTTATACGCAGTGTTTTGTCCTGTACACAGCCAACTTGGGTAGATATGTTCTATTGATTAGGCAGAAAACACATATTTTGGCAAGTCAGGCTTTGTTTTCTCCCACCTCATACAGATTTTGGACTAGGTAATAAGAACGAAATCTCGAGTAGGCGACAGTCATTTTTCTTTAGTGTGATTTAAGAAGTTTTGACTGCGTTAGGGGATTTTCATTTGCCTTTCCAGCAAAACCCTAACAGAGAAATTAAAGTAGATGAAATGTGGTTTGAGAGTATTAGAAAGAAGTCTCGTCTTGAGGGGTTTTGGTTAAATCAATAATCTGTCGAGGAAAACTTATTGTCAGTTTAATCAGTTTTGAGAAGGGTGCTACATAACAACTTATGAAGAGGGACCTGTTGTGTTGAAACTGTAGTTAGATGAAGTGACATTGAGATGAAATGTATTTTGAAGGTGGTTTGTACATGAGAAACCTGTTTTATAGGGTTAATATATTTGATGAGACCACAGTGAGTATGTTTCTTAGAAGGAAGTAAAGACGGCGAATTTATTTCTGCAAATCGAAGTCTCTAGTTAGCTCTATAACATGAATGTAGAGATGTGAGCATACAGATCTTAAGAACCTGTAAAGAAGAAACTCTAATAAAATGAGGAAACGGATCACAATCACTCGTTTATTTCGCTTATTTACACCATTCAGTATGCTCTGCAGAATGAACTTCTAGGAAAGTATGTACTATGATGTACTTTTTATGCAACACAGCACTACAAGATACTTTACTCTACTACATTATATTGAAGGATACTACACCATACCATACTATATTATACTATACTGTTCCATACTATACTATGCTATAATGTGTCTTTCACGTATGTTTCAGCTGAAGGCACTATATTCCGAGGGATAAATCACTCAAAAAATCACGCACGCGTCTGACGAAAATAAAAGTAAAAAGATGAAAGAAAAAAATCTATGGAAAAATCAAAAATCAAGAAAAAAGAAAAAAATCAAAACATTAAAAAAAAATCAATGCAAAAATCAAAAATCAAGAATCAAGAAAAAAATCAAACATTAAAAAAAAATCAATGGAAATATCAAAACTTAAGAAAAAAATTTAAAATCAAAGAAAAATCTAAAAAGTCAACTGAAAAATTAAAAAATAAATCACGCACACCTTTCTCAAGAGTAACTTAGCCCTCGCTATATTCATCATAATGGAACTCTATGAAATCAAACTACAATTTTCCGTGACACATTATACTGTGGTAATCGTTATTATACTTTAACATATTGTACTATACTATATCATACTACAGCGTACAATACTATACGATACTGTTCCCCATTAGACCAGTGTTTTGCAACCTTGCATAGAATATGGACCCCCTGATATTGGTCAAAATCTGCAACTCCCACTTTTAGATCAAAATGAATAAGTTTAAATATTTAAAAATGTGAATAAAAAAATTAAGCTATTATGATCATTCGCGGAGCTAGTCTGAACTTATAGGTGTCTACCAAACCAAGAGAAATGGGGCTTTTCAGCTTGGGTGCAGCAAGGGTCTTGGGGCAGCCGTATACGGCAAATTTGTACTCTAATAAACAAGAAAACGTTTACATCGGACATCTGAAGGTTGAAAGGTACGTTTTGGAGAGGCACAAAACATTTCTGTGGGGACCTTACATGGTTCAGAGGACCCTTATCTCCAAACTTAACCAAACATCAATTTTTGCATCATACAACTATTAAGTCATAAATTTAAAATAGTTTGCCAAAACAGCAACAATCTTTGAAACTCCGCTACAATCGGGCAAAGATCACAACGCTGAAAGATGTTCAGGCGACCATTGTATTTTCTTATAAGGCTAGTAAATACATTGAATCTCTATGAATGCTCTAGGTATGAAGCAGAGGAATCATCAGAAACGTCCATGCTATTTCGTAGGCATAGATAGTTGCAAAACTCACGATAGAAATGTCAGTTTGGTCATGAAAGGCCTAATCTCGCTCCTTCCTTTCACAAAATTACAGCCACACAGTCAGAGTGATACACTTGTAAAAATGCTTCAGTAAAGTAGATTTTTTCGTTTCATTTGGATATCACTCGTTCTTCCAGGAATGTTTGTTCGGCATCGAACAGCGTGACAATTAACGCTTATATCTCGCAAGACCAGTAGAAACACATGTTTTATTTGATGACCAACATAAACTTGTGTGCTATAAGAACATTTTGAGGTCTCCGGGATGATCTTGTAGAGTGCTCTTGTCAATTTGAGATTTCTCAATCTTTTACCGTTTTGCAAATACAGTGACTCGTTTGCACCTGACAGTGCCATTGCGTAACGTAGAGCGTGTTATTCTATAGGACGGAATTTTATGCAATATGACAGACAGAACGTCTGCAATGATAAGGATAAGCTGTGTGTCGCCAATTATATGCTGCCTTAGGCAACACGCCTTCCATTGATGTGGAATTTAATCCCTAGTGCTCTGTTATTATTTTGCATCTATTTGTACATATGTGTCTATAACTTTCAAAACACGAATTTGTTTCTCACATTCGTAAATTTAGCCCTAGTACAAATAATCTGCAGTAACACATTTCTTCGTTACCATTTTATTATACTTTTTAAAACATAACAAAATGCTGAATCGTGTATGACAACATTTCTAACCTAAATTCACATCGGTGAGTTCCAATGATAACTAAGAAGTGACAGTAGAATCGCCTATAACAAGTACGGGGTTATTATGATGAATTTGAAGAAACCAAGAACTAAGATACCTGATTTGAAAATCAATTATGACATGTGCAAGAAGTACCGTTAAGAGTTTTGTAATTGAATTGTTAATTTTCATGGGTTAAACTAAATGGACAATTTCGAGGCGTTTCCTTTCCTTTTGAGGTGAAAAAGTAGAAAGGTACAGCTAGATTGAATTAATTACAGTAATACTGGCATGAGTGACACTCTCTCCCGTCCAGCCTGTCACTAGAGGGTCCTGGAAACTTTATATAGTGAAGCTTTAAAATTTTAAAAAAAAATTTATGTTATGTGCAACGCTAACTTTATCAAACCCTTTTCTATTCGGTAGGCTTACTTTGAGGCAGTCTCAACAAGATCAAGATCAATCCTTCTCTTTGAAGTTTATATGGTGGATTCATCAGGAGGTTATGTCAATGTCCACAGAGCTAGTGAAGGACCAGAGGAGTCTCTTGTTGCATGGGCTTCATACCCCCTGTTTCAGCTTACGCCAAGGAATGGTAGGAGAACGCAGATGTCAAGCCGTTTAGGTAAATGTAATACAGTTAATATACCTGTATCTTTGCCAGTCTCCATATCCACATCTGTACTACACCTTTATTCCTATCTGTCTCCCCATTTACATCTAATTCCACTCTAGATCAATTTCCAGCATTGTCATCCCCATCCTCATTTGCAACTTCGGCATTAAAACACTCTTACCTACCCTGATTTATATGATCATCTTAAACATGTAGTCGTATCTGCATCCTGCCCTGCACCTCACCGGTGTATTCAAGCTTATCCAAAAATTCATTCACGTGTTCGTTTGCATTATCGCCATCATTATTGTTGTTGTTGTTGTTCTTGAACGATTCTCTCCAGTTCCGTGATGTTCTTTGTTGCTATGTCTCCGATACTTCCCGCAGCCTAGAGACACAGCACTTTCCGCAATGTATTGACCTGTTCACATTCTGGCCGAGAACTGTGCACTTCCTATGATGTCAGGTTGATCTAATTTCCCATGCCAGATCTTTGCATGCATCGTTACTCGGTCTAATTATCTTCCAACTTTATTTTCCGTCTGTCCATTTCCTTCTTCGACATTCTTATTCTTTCTGTGGTAACGTGCACAGCTGTATGCATTAATGAATTAACTTCTAAGTTATCACGAGTTTTGGCTTCGTTGAAATTTCTAAGTTCTGTTCTCATCTTTACTCTGTCAGAAGATGTCAGTGATGGTAACCCTTCCCTCTCTTCAGGACGCATGACTTCTAGGATACTGGTTCGGAGATCTATGAGCTCTAGACTGATCTCTTCGTGTGTCTCAAGTTCAGGGGACACAATGGGATTTTAAGCAGCCGGGATTCCGTCTTAGTCCCTGTTTTCTTCCTGCGGGTCTGGATTTGTTTCTTCATGTGATAAATCTGAGGGGGTTGCTCAGGTTACTGGTGTTTTTTTCTTTTCAGAGAGGTATTTTCTCTTGTTCCACATTCTCTAGCCTGTTCTTGTTCCAGACGCTACCTCGGTACTTCGTGGCCTCGGAAAGCAGAATTTAACCTTTGTATTTAAATGCCTTTCCCTACTCACCACCGGAGACCCGTTGGGTAGCAGTTTATTCTTTTTATTATATTATTATTATTATTATTATTAT